>JANHFX010026201.1:0-32295 GCA_027560015.1 Chloroceryle amazona
ACCCCCGCGGCTGCTCAGTCCCCTCCTCCTGGCCAGCCCTCCGGCGGTGCCGTCCCGGGCCTGTGCGCGGCCCCCTCCCCGCCGCGGCGGTGGTCCCTGCCCCCTCCCCCGCGGCCGCTTGACTGCCGGTCTCGGGCACTGAAGGTCTCCGGGCCCCTGTGCCCTGGCCGCTCAGGCCGAGGCGCGCTGGGCCCCCGTGGCGGGAGGCCCGCATGGCACTCCTGCCCCACACGCACCCGTGAGGCGGCTGAGCCTTTCCTCACTATACACCTGCCCGGGCTCCCAGCGTTGAAGTACTGAACTTTTACGTGTAAACTTTCTTTACAACTTCAGTGACTTTTCGTTATATTCAAATCATAATGAACCTGTGAACTTTTTACAGACTTTTTGTGAGGGCATGTAGTGATAGGACAAGGGGTAATGACTTTAAACTGGTAGAAGGTAGGTTCAGATTAGAAATCAGGAAGAAGTTTTTCACTGTGATGGTGGTGAGACACTGACAGAGGTTGCCCGGGGCAGTTGTAGATGCCCCAACCGTGGATGTGTTCAAGACCAGGCTGGGTGGGGCTTTGGGCAACCTGGTCTAGTGGAAGGTGTCCCTGCCCATGACGGGGATTGGGACTAGATGATCTTTTAAGGTCTTTTCCAACATGAACCATTCTATTATTCTAATGCCCCTGTGGTGAACCTGTCAATACAGAGGACAGTGAGGGCTCAGGGGTCTGCTCGACCGATTTCACAATTGAAATGTTATGAAAATGTCTTCTAATAAATGCGCATAGCAAGGTATCTGTCACAGTTGTTACTTGGGGAGTTCTAACTACTGTGTTTATTCTCTCTTGTGGTAGATGAAAATGAAGCAGAGAAACCAGAGGAAGAAAAAGCTAGGTGAGTATCTTGTCCACTGGAAGTCCTGTAGCATGCCTGCACAAAAACTGCATTCATTACATTCTTCTAAGCTGCTTTAAAGGCCATCGCACATGAGCACACATTGGTAGCTTTGAAAATCCCCTTAAGACAGCATGTTTGGTCTCCTAGAATGACTTCGCTTTTTTGTGAAATGGTCTTACCTGTGAAATTGGGACACTTGAGTATCAAAGTTAAAACTGAAAATAACTCTATGGATGGCAGTAGCCCCCCCCCAGTATCAACAGGTCTTTTTTTTCTGTAATCACTGTGTGTTGCAGTCTTAGTAATGGATCAGGACTTTGTTCTAGATAATTTAGATACTAGAATACAGTGTCTCCCAAAGTGTTTACAATGGAGTTAGAAACAGAGGAGTACAAGGAAGCAATGTAAGATTAACAGCTAGTTTGATGTGCATGTCACATAACACATGTCCTTAGGGTTTTGAGGTTGTTTTTTATATAAGCAACAGAGTATTTGGAAGAAATTTAGGAAAGCTTTGGAAGTGTTTGGGGCAGCCTGCTTCAGTTATAGTGAGCTATATGAGAGAGCACAAAGATGCTTATTTGAAAATATAGCTGCATTGATAAAGGCTGATTGGTAGCAAGGACTGACTAGAAGTGGGAGTCTCTCCTATGGAATGAAAGTCTCACTGCAGATAAACTATGAAAAGTCTTGTCATGATAAGTAAAGAAGTCAATGCAAAACAATGCAGTGTTATTTTCTGTGCTTCAAGTCTACAGAGATTTTATTCAGTGAGAACTCTTGAATTTTATTACCCTTGTTGGACTTCTTGTCTGTAAGATTGCTCAGTTGCTTTTTTGAACTGATAAGAACTTTTGACAGGCACAGTATGGTACAATAATAATGACCTCCACCACTTGACTACATATGATACTGTTTTGAAGCAGCTGCTAGGTGCAGTTATTTGATTCCCATTTGTTTTTCTAAGAAACAGAATTGTTTCCTGTCACCTTTTCTATGCCATTTAGGAGTTTTCTGGGCCTCTGCTGCATTCATGTTGAATCACCTCTTTTCCAGGACAAAGAATTCTAACTATTTATTTACCTGTTATTTGGAAACTTCCATATGAGTTATTCAGCTACCTTTTCTTGACTTGGCATCTTTTGTATTATTCTTGCTTAAGAAAATTATTTTCATGGTAACTGTAATAACTTTAGAAGCAGTGTTATTTTAATGCAATTTCTGGTCAATAGTGTCTAACTTGTCATTTGGCTGCCTCGGTACATAGTTATGGACTAAAATGCCTAACAAATGGTAGCTTATGCATCTTCTGAGTTGTGTTTGGAAATCTGGAAGTGTGGTGACAGTTTACCTTTTAAAAGTTTTGCTCTTTGGCCTCTCAGTTTTGTCATCCTTCATATATATAAAAATCACAAGTTTTTATTCAGGTTCTGTAGCTAGCGTGTCATTTTACTGGGTGGTGAAAAATGGTCAGGCTTGAATCCTGGGCCCATACCTGGGCTGTGTTGGTTTTTGGTGCAGCATTCACAAGTGGGTATTTTGCCAGCAAAAGACAGGATCAAAATCATGCTATTCAAAAAAAATTGGCAGTCAGTCGCTCCGTTTCAGAAATACCTTTTCAGTGAAAGAATATTGTTTCTAAATGTCTCCCTGCTATTTGTGGTGCAACATCCTAACAGTTAATGGAACTATAGATATTAAAATATCACTGTGTAAGAAACAGCAGTATGTAAGCCTGGTGAGACAGGTCATTTGCATGGATGTGACAGTGCTGGTCATTTTAGATGGACCAGTAGTTCAAATTTTTTTTACATTTTTCAGTCTACAGTTAAAATATAATTTAATTCATCACTGAAGAAAATTTCACAATGCAGATGTGGGAATTTTGATTTAGTGCAACATTGCCTATGGATATTTAAATGTTTTTTCCATTATGTCTTTGAAAATTGTCAGTCTGCAAGGGAAAAAAAAACTCACCTGTTATTCTTCCTTTGTATATTATGAAAGATTTCAGTTGGACATCAAAAAAGAAGCTAGGTGTAGTTGCCTTGTTACTTCCAGTTACTCCACGAAGATCCAGTTAATGTGATTTATGATAGCTGAATATTATTCTGCTAATACAAAGTTATAATAATCTATAATTTTATATTTTTTAATTTTATTTTTATTTAGTGAAGAAGACAGAGGGAGTCTAGTGTCTTTTCTGAAATTATGTAACAAGTTATTTTTCATTATCAGCTGATATGTGTGAAATAATATGTGCATAAAAATAAGTTTCATATTTTCATGTTTGTTTTTATTTTAAGTGTTCCTCCCCCGCCTGGAAGTGAAGAGGAAGCTGCAGAAAATGGCATGAAAACGGTAGTTTTAAATGTGTTTTTGCAATACTGCTTTAATTTGGTTTGATTTATGGGGTATTTGTAATTTGTCTGGGATGTATGATTAAATGAATTAATACATAGGTGTATGCCTTAGATATTTTTGTTTTGGTTTGTTTTTTTTTCCTGAAAGGTGTTTGACACTTTTTGCAGAAACTCGGTAGAAATTACTAAATTAGGTAATCCAACTTCCAGCTGCAGTCCACTTTTAAAATCTAATTTACAGAAAATAAATCAATAGTACTTCCAGGTTTTTGGGGAAGAAAGATGATGCTTCAAGACAACTGTCTTTTTTCAGAGACTTCCTTTTCAAAGAGGTACTCTGTTTTTCCTGAGTGATAGGAAAATAAAATCCTTTGATCATTTTTCTTTGTTGAACATGATAAACAATCAGCATTTGCAGATTGATGTGAATATATGGATCAAGAGATGGTTTACGTGCCTTTCTCAGGCAACATAACCATAACTTGTTTGTTAGTAGTCTTCAACGTTCAGTATATCTTGTAACTTCAGTGTTAGTAGGATGAAGGAAAGGACCAGGAAATTAAATTTACGGTTGCAGTGTTGATAAAGGCAGCTTCTATTCACAGTTTCCTGTGAATAGGAACAGTTTAAATCTGTTCCATGAAATACTAGTAATTTTACTTCACTGGGATTTTATATCTTACAATATATATATCTATATAAAAGATATATCACTTCAGTGATGCAGGAGTCATTATCATGATAATTGTGCAGGCTTTAAGAACTGGCCTCTTCCAAAAGTGTGGGTTTTTGTCAGTAAGTCTGATACTTTATTTGTGAATGGTATTACAACTTCATTTGAAGTTGAGGGGGGAAAAAACCTTACAAAAACTTAAAAACCCCCTTATTTCAGTTGTTTAAATAGAAAAGCTTTTTAAGTGCACCAAAGGTTTTTTTGTGCTGATGCTAATACTGTAAGGGGGCAGTATATTTAGTATGTTAGGTACAAGGAGACAATATTATACTTTTTTGGATTAGCTGTTTTAAAAATATTTCTGAAAATCCTTATTGATTCCATTTCCTTTTTCACCTGTATAGAGCCTAGCATTGTTAGGATTTCATTAGAACATATCCGTAAAATTGCGAGCTTCATAGTAAGAGGTGTGCATGAAGGGTCAGCAACCTAGAAAAATGGATGGTGTTCAAATTGGTTGAATAAGGAAAGATGAGTATTTCTGTGAGGAGGGAACTAAGAAATCATTGCTTATAGGTTAAATTGGTTTTGGATGCAAAGGTATGTGCTCCAGACAAGATTTTATTTTCTGTTCAATGCATTTGTAATGGTGCTCTGCTGTGTGGGTTGTCTGGTGTGTGACAGGGTGGTGAACTGGTACTTTTCATCAGTGGGGTATTTAAAGACTGTCTTCTGTCTTCAGCTGTCATTTACAGAATATATTGTCTAGCAAGGGTGAACTGCACTCCGATATCTTACCTTCTGTGCAGCTGCTAATTTATGTACCAGGCAAGTTAATTGACAGTGTAATAGATAAGGGCTAGAGCTTAGCTGTGTGTGGGTAACTGCAGGCTACCTGGGCAGAATCAACTTGGGTTTGATACATTTAGCCTCCCGCTGAAGGAGTCAATAAGTATGTCAGTATGGTTGATAAAGTTCACTTGGATTCCACAAAGTTTATGAAGAAATTTCTCACCAAAGGATTTTAAGAAAACTACAGGATAGGATGTCCCATGTGGATAATTGACGTGTAAGAGAGAGAAACCACAGGGTAGAAGTAAAGCTTTAGTTTTTACAGTGAAGGAAGGTCACCTCCAGTGGGGATTCTCTGGAATGTTGTGCATAACCTGTGCTGTTAATGTGTTTGTAAATTACTTGGAAAAGGGGTAAGTTGTAGGATCACAAGTTTTTTGAGGTTACAAAGTTATTCAAGACAGTAAGAGCAAGGACTGTGAACAACTGACTGGTTAATGAATGGTTACTGGCATTCTGGATAGAAAAAAAAGAGTGATGTTCATGGAGGAAAAAAAAAAGTTTACAAATAAAATGTTGGTCTCCAAGCTGTTCCCTACCACCTAGGAGGGATGCACTAAGTTATTTAGAAATATCCATGAAATTAATGTTTTAAGTGCTTGTCTGGAGTCTACAAAGTAGTTAATCCTTGTCATGTAGCAGAAAATGGAATAGAGAATGAAATAGAAGCTATCATTATACCATAAATTCATGAATTCTGTGTGCTGTTCACCTCCTATGTTAAAGGCTTTACTTCAACAAAAAAATTCATAGAAGACCAGCCAGAGTAATTTAGGTAGCTTCCATACCAGGAATGGCCGAGTAGGCAAGAATGTCTCAACCTGGAAGACAGGCATATGTAGGATATGATGGAGGCTAAGAAAATGATACTTGAAGGCTAAAAATAAGGATTGATGTCTGCTAGTCCTTTTCGTAGGAGAACTAGGACTGTTAAGTGACAGTCGTAGGAGCTAGGATGAAAATAAATAAAAGAGGCTTAATCTTCATTCAGTAGACGGTGCTGTGGAGCTCCTTGCCAAAGGAAGTGTTGCTACTGAAAGTTTATATGAGTCTGAGGGAAGTCTGGGCAAGTACTTGAGAGAAAGATCCATCGGGCGTTACTAAATAGACAAACTGTAACGAGCTTAGGAAATGCCCTGAACTGGTGGTAATCAGCGGACAAAAGAGCATTAGGAAGGAGAATCATATGTGTTTGTCCTGTTTTTTTCTCCCCTGTGGTCTCTGGGAGAGCAATACCAAAACAAACCACCAAACAAACCCAAAACACTGGGCTAGATGAACTCTTTGTATGAACTGGCATGACTTGTATTAAACGGTAAGGTTGAATGCTCTGGGACAGAACAGCATGTAGTGCGCTCTTGTATCTGTGTTTTTCAGCATGATAACTGAGAAATCTCAAGCATTTTATGTAGTTTACTGATGTTATGAACTCAGTAGGTTTCTCTGAAGCACAATGTCTATCTACAACTGGAAAAATGTTTGAGTTCTGGATATGTAATTGTGGATGTCAAGAAACTAGTCTTGCATGTCTCTAAGTTCTTTCCTGAGTGACAAGGTAAGAGTAGAACCGGTGTGTATGAGTTAGATAGAGGGATGAAGGGTATTATACAGTGGAAACTATTTAATGCTTATTTAGGAAATGTCATGTTTAAGAAACAGAGCTTAGTATTAAATATATTTCCTTATTTTGATCCAGATGTTTCAGATACGTGTAGCATTTCAGCAGATGAGCCACTTAAATCTACTGTTAATTCTACTTAGTCCTGAGGTCTAGGTGAAGGAAAATTTTCTTCTTTTGAAGATTTCTAGACCAGATAGGGGTTTATTTTCTGGATTATTTTTTTCACTATAAAGGTAAGTGACTGCTTTTTGCCTAAGCAATGACTTTTTCTTTTGTAGAAGGTGGCAGAGGCTGAGGATGACAGTGATAGTGATAGTGATGATGATGAAGATGATGTTCAAGTCACCATAGGGGATATTAAAACAGGAGCTCCACAGTATAGGTAAGTTATTTGCAGACATTAAGTGGGAGAACTTTCAGTGTGACCTTTAATTATTAATTTAGGCTCTTAAATACTTGTCAGTATCCAACTGTAATCTCAATTGGCTTTGTTTGTTTGTTTTTCAGTTCTTTAACAATGTTTTTAATTATATAGTGACTTGAAAACAAAAAAGTGAAAGAAAATCAATGAAATGTCTTGAAGAGCTGTTGTACAAGTTAAATTTTTGTTTCAGATTTTGAGAATTAATTGTATTAAGTTAGTAAGGTAGGGAGGTGATTTTTATCATGGAATGGCTATGTCAAATAGTATTGTTAGGGTTGTTACTGTGACAGTGGTTTTGTCGTGCATGGCAGAGTGGTAAGCAGAGAGAACATTAGAAACTTTTGTCCTTAGCCCTGTTTGTAGTAGATATGGTTCTAATTAGACCTTTATGGTTTCAGTTCTTATTGGTGAGATTTTAATGTACTTCAGGATGACACTGCCAGGCTCTGGAGAAAATTTCTCAAGATTGTGGTTTGGGCATTTGTACCATACAAGAAAATTTCTACTACTGTTATTGCCCCATATTACTACTCTCTTGATAAAGGGCTTTGTCCTGGTTTTTCACTGAATGCTTTTGAACAGTATTAATTTTACCATGGAATTTTACATGGAGGTATTCTGAGGAAAGTGGCTTAGTTGTTTTTCTTGGCAATCCTTATGTTTTTATGCTCATTAAAACCAGAGTTACTTGGGCGTCATTTCTTAATAGGATTATTACAGATCTGCAGGTAGGACTGACTGGTGTATGTTACTGTGTTCTTAACTCTAGAATGCAGGTGACTTTCTCATTTTTGAAATATAATATTTTTAAACTTACAGTATTTCATATCCTAAGTTAACAATGCAAATCAATGTAATATAAAAAGCAGCAGAGCTTTATTTGTCTGCTTTCAATAACTTGGAATATGCTTGTGGTATAGGCAGTGACCTCAAAATTTTGTGAGACTAAAGCAAAACTAGATTTATATCCTCAGTGGATTTGCTAGTGCTCTTTCTATAAATACAGAAAACAAAGCAGATGATCCTAGCTCTAATTCAAGTAGAAAGTTTTATGTAGAAATGGTTGTTTTCTGAAAACTTTTTTTCTGGACAAATTAGACAGAAAGTTCATGATCCAGGCAGTAATCAAAAACCAAATCAACAGTGCTGTTCATTTTAATTTTAGTATAACAAGTTTCTTTTATAGGATTAAATAATTTTTCATGTAGTAGTCAGCTGCTATTAAAAAAAAAACAAAAACAAACCAAACCCAACAAACTGTAAGATTTGTTTTGACAAAGTCATACACAGGTGTAACATGGCAGATCAGAAAGTTAAATGTTTTGGGTCAGTTCTGTGCTGTTGTAGCACTTTCATTCAAGTTGGAACTGCATGGAAGTGGTACTGTAAACTATAACCTGCCTTCTAATTATATGCTAATCTCATTCTGTTTATGGGTTGATAACCACCTGTAAGGATAAGCCACACTGTACGCAAATGGTAGTGAAAGGTAGCTCTAACAATACTGTAATTCCTAAGGTGGTTAAATCAGTTCAGTATCTAGTTTTGAGTGCATTTTTTTATGAAGGAAGCTCTCAACTATTTTACAAAGTGTAATATTATGTATTTTTATGTTGGTCACAAGGCTGGGTGATTGCTAGAAGTACACTGTAACAGACAGCCTTTCAATCATTGTAGAGAAAAGCGTGCGTTTTTCACTTCTATACAGATTAACAGGAATAGTAGTGGAAAGAGAAAGGACCTGTCTAAACCCCCTTTTTTTTTTTTTTTTTTAATTTTGTTTTTACTCTAATCTCCAGAGTGTCATCTGTATCCCTAAATGAACTTCATTTTTCCTTTCTCTCTTCTGGTTCTGTCCATTCTTGTTTCTATCAAGGTCTTTATCCTTTCAACTCAGGAAGAGTGACTGGGACTTGCTTCACAACTCTTTATTAGTTGGAGAAGTTGCTACTGAGCAAGAGAGAAAGGTACACTCTCTTCCTCCTAGGCTGATCTCTTTACTTTTACAGTGTTACCAGCTTGGAAAGCTAGAGATTCAGGATGGCGATTGAGCCTGGGTCCAGTTTGTTTCTGGATCTAGCTAACTCTTGTTTTGTGTTTTCTTCTTTTTAAGAGTTTTCTCTGTCTTAATTATTTTTTTTGTTAATTTCTTTTAAGTTATGGAGCAGCACCTGTGAATCTTAATATTAAGACAGGAGGACGAGCTTATGGATCTTCTGGTAAGGAAATTTGCCTCGTAATATTAGTAAAAATGCAAAAAAAAAAAATAAATTTGATGATGAAGGAACTAAATGTCATATCCGAAATTTACTGATAAATTTAAATCTTTTTATTTCTATTTTAAGTGTGTTCTAGTACTTAAAACTCTTATTTGGTAGAGACAGAAGGCTCTAACTTTCTAACTTTTTTTCACAGGTGCAAAAGTGAAAGGGGTGGATCTAGATGCACCAGGGAGTATTAATGGTGTGCCACTTCTGGAAGTAGATTTAGATTCGTTTGAAGATAAACCTTGGAGAAAGCCAGGTAGTACTCTGGTTTATGTTAACTGATATGTAGGTATTCAGCAGGTCATTTTAATAATTCCTGTTCACTGCATGTAGATGTTATCTACCCTATAGCTAGAAGGTACTGTACAATATAACTTGGCAAAACCAGCTAAGTTACTTGTTGCCTTTTTACTGTACCACAAAGTGTATTGGTGTGACATGTTTCTTAGTATACGTCCTGCACATGTCAGCAAATAGAGACTGTGAGACATACCCTTTATGTTTTGTTTTTTTTTTTTAAATACGTGTGTATCCTGAAGTCTCCTCGGAAATCTGCATTTCTGTGGAGATTACTTGCCATTGGTCTGTGCCACAGGACAGAAGATAAAGCAGAATGGAAAATAGTTCTAGCAGGTTGGAGCATGAAGAATGGTGAAACATAGCTGTTCGTGGTTCTTTGTGTTCACGTCTAGACATCTGTAACATTTGAAGAAGCAGCTGGTACCACGTGGGCTTTCTATAAGTCTCCTGTGCATAGTGTCTGGTTAGCTCAAGTGATTTGGCCAGACTTGTCTAATACCAACGTTGGTTGGCTTTTTCGTTAGTGGCAATATATCTCGCTGCTGTGTGTATTTTTTTCTACTGTTTGTGTATCACTTTGGCCATGCAAATAGTGTCTACAAAATGGAATAAAATATGGTGGTGTTTGAACTGTTAGCTATTTGAAATATATTCTGTACATTTGAGTTATGTTTGGTCTTTCTCTTAAAATAAAAATACTTGGCATCAAATGAAACTAGGTGTCAAAATGACAAGTAAAATACAGAAAAAGCAGAAGGGATTGGTTCTTCACTGAACATACAGCAAGTCTATTGTAAAGATAGGGGGATTATAATATCCTGTGATACTCTATAGGCATCTATTCTCAATCCCTGAGACAGGACACTAGGCAAGATACTCTGACTAAATTTTAATGGTTTTGTAGTCTTAGCTGTGAATACTCTGTTTATTGAGATAAGACTGTTGCACATTTCAGTAGTATGCTTATAGATCAATACCTACTCCATTTTGATGTTATAAGTAAAGGTGTTTGTACGTTTAGTAAAGGAAAGATCAACTCTGTAGTGTTCTAAAAACCTGTGCCTTTCTATTTAAAGGGGCTGATCTCTCTGATTATTTCAACTATGGGTTCAATGAAGATACCTGGAAAGCTTACTGTGAAAAACAAAAGAGAATACGAATGGGTCTTGAAATTTTACCAGTTACCTCAACCACAAATAAGATTACGGTAATTAGTACAATTTTTGTGGTATTCTACATGCTTTTTCCCTGTAAAGCTGCTTGTTTGTCATAAGCTTGTTCTGCCCAGTTCAGTGTGTTTCTTAGAGTTTGTACCTCCTCCCCACCCTAAGCCTAGAGTATTCCTGTTGCTTCACTGGCAATCCATGTGGATAGCGTGACAGACTAGCTACAGCTAGATCGCATCTGTACCATTCAGATTGTGGCCCATCACGTAAGAGTTGTATAGTATCTTAATGGGCAATGTGTTATTTAACTTAGGCTGAAGACAATGCTATGGAAGTAAGACCAAGTGCAGAGATTCTCGATGGCAGATACCATCTTTTTAAGGTGAATTTTAGTAAACTTTTGTTGGTTGCTCTCCTTTTTGTTGAGTATTGCTTCCCATGCCACCACAGACTGATAGAAGAACAACCGAACTGGATGTTAGCCATTCCAACTCACATCTTACATCAGTGACTTTATGCATATGTCACAAAATGCTGATTTAAAAGTGTTGCTTTGTTCTTCACCCTTCTGCAAGCATGTGAGTTAGTGGCCTGGTGAACTAACAGATTTCCCAGTGTAACTAATTTTTCTTTATGGGATGGTTTATTTTTTGGTTCTGGTGCAGTTGTTTGTGCAGGTTAAAGAATTTGTGCAGATGTGCTGGGGAAGCTTTTGTAGATTATGGCATGTTTATTTTTCTTGTGGCCTTGTAGCTCTTACTGTGTTTTGTAACGCTTTTCCTTGGCAACTCTGAGATGTGAAAATCAATCTTCTATATTTTTCTTTTGTCCTTTTGGGATTAGATGGCAATAGATCAAGTTATGTATAAGATGATTCTGTTCAGAAGTGCTGATTTTCAGAGAGCAGAAAAAACTATATGATGGGATTTGTCTTAAGGATTGAATGTTTTTCATTTACTCTTTTGATTGATGGTACATTTGAAATTAAAATACAAAGGTGTTTTTTTAATTTTCAATATGCAGTCATTTTTGTTCTTGAACTGTCATTAAACTGATTTGAAACTGTTTATTGCTTTCTTCTGTACAGTTCTTGTGACCATCACAGATGAGTATTTTTGTTTCCCCTCATGATGCTTGAGGGTATCCAGTTATTTTGATATTATCTTAGCAAGAACAGATCAGAAGCTCCCCGGGGCTTTGTTGCCTTCCTCAATTATCATTATAACAGTGTCATGGAGTAGTGGAAATGGTGAGCAATGGGAGTTACAAAATACAGCTGACTGCACTCAAACTTCTCAGAACTATTGTCCCTATGGAAGAAGGAAAAATATATCAAACCAAGGCTTCCCCACAGAGATTTTTCAGACAAATATTTATACAAAACCTGTTAGGTTTTTTGGTGTCTTGTTTGTTTTCGTTTGTTCGTGTTTTTTTTGTTTTGGTGTGTGTGTTGGTTTGTGTGTGTGGTTTTGTTTGTTTGGGTTTTTTTTTCAATATATATTTCTGGATATTGAAGATTAATTAAAAATTGAATTAATCTTAACTATATACGTGCTTTTTTTTCTGGGTTTGCGAAAGATTTACAAGTGTTTAGAAGTAAGATTCTGCCAAAGCATGGTAGTTTATTTCCCTACAGAAAGTGTGAGATTACAATCTGTATGATGTTATACCTTGAATGAACGAGCTGTGTAGAGTGATGCAACTATGTGTCTTTAGAAACTGAATCAGTACAGGTTTGTCTTTAATACTAAGCAGTGTAAGTCTTTCATGTATGATGTGCTGCTGAAGTGAAACAATAATTGAAGTACTTGCACTAAAGGTCTTGCATAACATTAATAATATATCTCTGGAATTTTGCAGTACTTCAGAAACAGCAGTATGTTTTTTGAAGTATTCAATCTGAACTAATGAAAATCTTTTTAAAAAGTTTGCATAACCCAGAGTATGAGGTGACTTCCAGGTATGACTCAGAAATTGTTTACTAGATCTCATGATCAGTAAGTCAGATGGATAATCCAACAAGTTTCTTGTCTTACGGTTTCTTGTTGGATAGGGGACATGTTAGATATCTCTGTTGTTAAGATTATGAAGAGTTTTACTTTTTTAATAAGTTTGCTTCTTTTAAAAATTAAGATTTATTATGTTCCTACAGAAACTTCTACAACAAAATTAATTTGGCCCATTTGTGTCTAAATCAAATGCTTTAAAAATAAGTATTAAAACTGTCTAGTCTTCTGTAATAATTTGTTTTCTGCCATATTGCTTCTTATATATATTAAACACAGTACATATGTATATATCCTTATAAAATAGAGAATTTTACTAGCTGCAAAGGTGACAGTTTTTTAAAAATATGATTAAAGTTGGACTTTCTTATTGTGTTGGCTATGTGCTGTGTTGAGTGTTGGGACTACTACACATCTGAGATTAAACTAATGATGAAACATTATTTTGAAGGTACAGCAGGGCAGAACTGGAAATTTGGAGAAAGAGCTGACAGTGCAGTCGACCAAAGCTGATTTCACATCTCCTCCTGCCTTGTTCAAATCGGGAATTCCAACAAACAGGTCAGTTAGTTGTAACTCAAGACTAAAAAACTTTTTCTTCTGTTCCATCTTTGTATTTGAAGTTCATGATTTTTGTAGGAAAAAAAAAAGTTTCTTTAACAGGTAGCAGTGAGGGGAAGAGTGATCCTAATCAGTTTCAGCTTTCAGTCACCATTACACATAAATGCTGTTCTACCTTCTTGTGTATTTGAGGAAAAAGAAAGTAGAAGGAACAGGAGAAAAACCAGCAGGACCAATTTACAAGGCAGCTATAAAAATCCAGGTGGTGATGTGTGACACCATGTCTTTTGTGCAGAATTAGATTGGCCAACAAAATGTTTCTAGCTAGTGTCTTCATGGGTATTAGCTAGCACACCTTAACAGTTAAACAAGGTGCAATCGGGTAGCTGTGACTTAACAACTGAAAGGATTCTTGGAACGCAGTCACTTTCCTGGAAGGTAGCCTTAGCTTTTTCATATTTGAATATTTTACTATATTTTGTTTGACATGAAATAAATTATTTCCCTACTAGTGTTTCTTCCCCTCCTTCTCCCAGACTCTGGCTTCAATAAATTCTGTCCTTTGTATCTAAGCTACTGCTGTTTGATACCACGCACCTGACTTAGGATGAATCCATGCTTGTGCTCTGCTTTCTTTACTTCTCAAGTGATCCTGTTCTGGAGTTCTGGTTCTGTGCAATTTTAAAGCCATTATATTATAAATGATGGTAAGAGAGGTAGAACAGGTGGTATGCTTTTGCCATCGGTGGTTAAAATGAGCAACTATGACTTCTCTTTAGCTCTACATCCATAAATGCCTTGACTAAATCAGAGGCATTCCATCCAATTATTCCATCACAAGGTAAGGATTGCAAATCTGTATCTAGTAAAGGTTTTGTTACAGGACTTCAGTGCTTAATGCATCTCGCTGGTGGACAGAGCATCTTTAAAATACTTCAGAAAGTGGTTAATGATCAGGGTATTAAAATGTAGTTAAGCTTAAAGTTGTAGAAAAAATGCTTTGCATAAATTCTGTCATCGTGTGAACTCTGCATTTATTGTGAGAAGTTTAGTAGTATATGGTCATACATGTGCATGGTGCATGCTTCATAAGTAAAATCTTTATACCGTATTTTTATGTGATCCCACCCCCCCTCAAGTTTAAGTGACCATCTTTCAGATTTTTAAAGGTTTACAGTTAGTATATTGCTTGATAATCAGAGCTTTCCTGAGGTACTTTAGACATGTATGTTTTCTCCAGTAACTGAATCTACCCTACCAAAGGTTGGGAAAGCCATGTATGAGAAGTCACTGAGTGAAGTTTTCTCTGTTGCATAGATAAAGAGGAAACAAAAATGGTGCATTTCCAGTGCTTAGCATTAGTTGGTTTATATGGATTTGGTGTGAGTACTGTAATTGTAAGTTGCAACAATTCTAAAACTGACTTCTTCCCATATTTGTTATCTGCTGCTTTGAACGCATTTTCTTAAATTCTTGTGTAAAGAAAAAGGTTTTTCTACCAAGTAAGTGGTCAGAAGAGATGTTGAAAGAAAATTGTATGCTCCAAAGTCTGAGAGTATCTATCTCAGAGAATAAGTCTTAACTATATGGATTATATATACTTCTATTTGAATGACTTCTGAATGCAGTTACTATTTTCAGTATATAAAAACCTGTATTACTAATTTCTTTATGATCAGGCAGTGTTTTCTGGGATTGGACTTTTTTTTTTCTTTCAGCAGTTAATTTTAGGTAGGCAGAATTTTTTTTTTTAGCAATCCAGCTCTTTTATAATTTAAAATAATTGCCTTTATGCCATGAGGCATTTGCAATAGTTTTGTTGTGAAATTGCTGGAAGCATTTCTCACGTAACAGTAAAACTTCTCACAGCTTCTAGCAGCAGTTGATATATTTGGTGAAAGGGAGAGAAACCTGTTGTGGCAGGGTATAGCAGCACTGGTGTGAGGATTGGTAAGGAGCTGGGCATGGGGAGAAGAGGAACTCAAAGAGCTAAAATGATAAAGAGACATAAGAAAATAAAGACCTAGGCAATTTATCTCACCAGAAGCAGCACCTCTCTTCAGTCACAGACAAGCACTGCCTCCAGAAAAGCCAGTTCAGGCATCAGAAAGTGCCAGGAGCAATATAGGGCAGACAAATTAAAGTAAGGGGGGGAAATCAGGGCATGATTCTAATTAAAGATTTTAATTCCCCATGTACTAGTCAGGGCTGCAACATCACTTCATGGATATTACACATATATTGCAGCATATATTTCTCTTTAATGGGAAGTCTAAGGGTGGTGGGTTTATTTGTGAACTGAACTATTAGTTGTTTAGAAATGACACCTGAATCTCCTGTCTCGATTCTGTGTTATTTAGCATAAACTGTTGAGGAGCCCTGAAGGAGTTAGAACATAATGGAAGTGATTTAGTAAATGCACATCATATACAAACAACATGGTCTAAAAAGAGAATGTTTGTTCTCTACAGGTAGTAAATTAGAGATTCATTGTGTGCATAGTCACAAGTTAAAACCTGAAGGAATCTCTTTTGACTATAGTGCTTTCTAGAACACAGAGAAGATTTGACGTATTTCAGACCTGTCCTAACCATGTGGGTCATAGGGATATCTTACTGGTTTTTAGACCAGTGTTTTTTCCTTATGTCATTTTTCAAGGACTGTGAGATACCATTTCTTTAGTAGCAGAGAAATAAATAGAAGTTTAACTTGCAGGCCGTATGGAAAGACTGGTATTTTCTCACTCCACTAGTATCTAGAATAGCTCTCACAAAACTGTTCTGTCAGTAACTCTTAGGTTTTTGACATCCCTTTATATGTTTTGAAGAGTACCTTACTTTTAAATGAATTTTGCTTTCAGAGAAATTAGCCTGTCAATGTGATGGGCTCTTTATTGGCTTTCTCTGTGCTTGGGCCTTTCTGTAATTTTTACAGATTTGTTACATGTCACTACTACAAAAACATACAGCTTTCTCTTATTCATGTACTAGCCTTGCAAGACTAAATGATGAAAACTCAAATATTATTTTGCAAAAATGTCTTTTTTATATCAAAGATTTCTGTATTAAATATGTTTGCCTCTTAATTCTATCAGTCAGTGGTAAGTGAGCTCAACAAAGTTGAGGCTGTCATCAGGAGGAGGGAAAATAAAGCATAGAGCACATAGGAAAGACGAGAAGGAACAAAAGAACTTATGAAATACAGTATTCAAAGCATACTGTAATTCTTAGACTAGACTATAAGTCTAGTGAATAAATGTGGCATCCAGTAGTTAGACAGTTTCTGAATTCTGAAAAGAGTCTGTGTGTGTCACCAAAAAGCAGCTCATTAATTATATTACCTTTTGTTGGGGATAAGTGACTTCTGAAGCTATAAATTTTGAAAAGAAATTGATTTGACTTTTAATTATTCTTTTTTCTCCCACTTTCTCTTTGCTCATTAGAACCTAAATAAACTCAGCTTGCCAAATAAGATTGAGGCATCTTTCTGAATTAAATCTCCATGGAGGGTGGTGTTCATAGTGCAAATAGCTCATAAATAACCATTCTCTAATTAGAGTGAAGTCACTCTCTGAGTTGCTGGAATGTTCCTTTCAAGCTACACTTTGTATGAACTCTGCTGTGGGTTCATGTGCATCCCACACGTGTGGATTGCCTTTTTATGTTTGGGTGTATCCACTGGGAATGCATCTGTATCCCAGGTGCCCTGATCATGTAGGGGACAAACCAAGTCTTTCCTTTTCTTTTCATACAGCACTGGAACAGAAATTAGGAATGCTTGCTTAGCATTTTACCACTAAGCTAGGTGATGGCTGAGGAGTCTTTGAAATTTTCACATGTGCCAACTTGCTATGACTTAGTCAAGATCCAAGGCTTCAGATTTGCCCCTTATACAAACCTGCTGAACTGTTAAATTCTGGACACTTCAGACGCCTCTCTTGCCTTTGTGAAGATTACATTTTTGACACTGGTGTCATCTGCTGCGTTTGCAACAGAACATACACTGTCTTAGTTGATTTCAAGTTCTTGTAGTGGGATACTTAATGAAATCATTATTGCAGTCTTGGAAATACAGAGTGTCAAGTTCAAAGTATGATGGCAAATTCCCGAGCTGATCTGTCATTGCCAAAATTAAATGTCTTGGAAGCTTTTAGGAAGAACAATGGACATAGACTATAAAACTTTATTTGAAAAATAATTATAAGGCACCATCTTAGTGAGAACAAATGGGCATAGGTATACTCTTCAGACTCTAGAAAAATTAAGTGAAAGCCTTGTTCATTTCAGTACAGTTGGCGTCAAAATCATGGAGTAGATTTGCTTCCTTTAATAGTGCAGTGTTGTATTTGGGTGGCTTCCCAAGCCCAATTTGGTGTTAGCGTAGTACGTACTATGTTTAATGCCACATACTCTTGCATTGGTGTCCATTGCCTGTGTTTTCAGTGCTGATTCCAAGAGCTGCTGGCAGTGTGCAAACAGTGCAAGAGAGGTTCCTGAGTCTTAATTTGAAGTTCATCACTCACAAGTGGAAACCCTGTAAAACAGTGGAGCAACCATCAGGGGGTTGCCTGGGGGTGGGGTTTCTTGATGTGGAAGAAAGTCATCCATCATCTATCACATAGAGTAATGTAAAATAAGTTTTCTAGGGTATGGTTTTAGGTAATTAAGAGACGATACCAGCAGTGGAGGAGAACCAGTGTCTTAGAACTCTGAAACCAAATGAGCATGAAGACTGAAACAAAAGTTTTGTTCTTTTACAAAAAATCACTTGTCTTTTTTTTTTTTTTTTAACCAACTGGGGTTTTTTTGTGAAATAGTTGGTTTGGTGATTGTTTTATAATGCTTATGTTTTCATTTCAGTTTCTGAAAGCAAAATAATAATCCAGAGTGCAGCAGTTCTGGAATATCATGCAAGGCCACTGGTGAGGATTAGGAAAGCAGGTGTTGATTATTTCAGGATTTAGACTGAAATGATCTGATTTCTAGGATGGGATGTTAGAAGATGAGAGAATTTCTTAAACTTGTATTATTAGTTTGTCGTTGTTTCTTTTATCAGTAAGAGAAGTGTAGATTTTTTAGCATGTAGGGAGTGGAAAGACAATCTGGAGAGTCAGCCCTTGTCCTACTGGAGTCTTTATGGCTGCATTGTTTAGTTCTACACACTTGCAGGGTTCAGTAAATTTATCATATTTAGTGTTCTTCAGAAATGGTCTTTATGTTTTATACAGGAGAAGGAACTTCTAGCATATGGAATAAGAGAACTCCATAAGCCTTTCTTCTGCTCTCTTCCCCCCCCCCTTTCCTTTTCTAACTCTGCTCACTGATTCTGGTTTGTCCTGTGTTGCAGGCGATTATCTGGCACAATAGATGTGATTGGACAGACCATCACTATCAGCAGGGTGGAAGGACGACGGCGTGCTAATGAAAACAGCAACATACAGGTTTTATACCACAGATTTACACACTATCTTTGACTAAAAGACTTTATTGCTTTCCCCATGGCTTCTGATTAAAACATTTCAGTGTGTATGAACAAGTAGAGAAGAAGTAGCTCTAAGTTCAGGGAGAAAGTTGTGGCAGTTAATTTGATATATTTCAAAAGATAAACGTTTTGGTATACTTCTTACTGAAAGGAAATGAGCAATATATGCAGACTTACAGTCCAGGAGACCACATTGGCTCTGATAGGTCTACATGGGATAGCATTTTATTTACTAAGTGGCTAAGATAAATATTTAAATGTCCATTTCTCCCATCTTCCTGCCAGACACTGATACTGAAAAGGAAAGCCTCTTCATATGCAGATTGAGAAATGCAGTCTTTTAAAATTAAGTTATGAAGGAATGAAGAGTTGATAGTACCTTCTTTAATTCTGTTGTATTATTTTATTATAAATTGTAAGATTAGTCCTTATGATTTTAGTCTTTGTGGGCAGGGGTTATTTTAAGAAAACCTCTAAACACTTTAAGATTGAATACACTTTTTCTCTTGGCTTACCTGTGGAGAAGAATCAAGGTTGTCAGGTGCCCTTGCTCCATTTCCATGCCAGCTTAGGTTGAGGTTAAGCAATGAAAATAGTAATGGATTGTAGTGCTCATATTGAAAACACTGCTATGTGTTTTTTCAGATGATCTCACAGTGTTTAAGTAATTTAAAGTCTTGGATTTTTTTCATGCCTTTCATATTGATTTTTAAAGTATTTTCCTTTATGTATAAATTTAAGATGATGTTTTGGGCCATATTCAGATGGCTTATATTCCTTCTCAAATCTTATGTTTGTTGTTCTGTATTGGCTGTTCTTAGACCCCTGGAGTTACTTGGCAAGTATGGGACACTGAACCAAAGGGATGCAGATTGAACTTAAACCATCTGAATATGGCTCTTTAGGTGCATAAGTAATACTTTCCTGTTGTAGTAACTGGAAAGAAAGGAAACCTATCTTCTACCCTTTTGACATAGCAATTGTAACTATAGTTTGATATTTTACAGGTTCTTTCAGAACGATCTAATCCTGAAGTAGACAATTTTACCAAGCCACCTCCATTTTTCCCTCCAGGAGCTCCACCTACCCACCTTCCACCACCTCCTTTCCTCCCACCCCCTCCAACTGTCAGTACTGCTCCACCTCTAATTCCCCCACCAGGTAAATATGCTGTACTATGTAGGATGTGAAAAATTTGAGCGTTTGATGATAATGAATTAAAAACTGCATTCTATGTGCAGAATTTTGGAATTTTGTGTTACTACTCTTTTCTTAAATATATCTGCCAGGCAGAAAAACAAACGTGTCTTCACTTTCTCAGTAAGTGTAATCACAAGTAGTAAATAATTACCTAAACACTTAGTATTGAATCTTGTGCCCTTGAAAATGTTTGAAGTGAGAAGCTTTTTTCTGTAATTCAATTATTGTTAATGCTATTGAGAAGTATACATTAACAAACAGCTCTATAAACTTTTGAACTAAAAGTATGGCATACCATGGATTTGTGTCAGAAGTTGGAGTTGCTGATGTCTGAGGTCAAAGAAGCAATAGAAACTTTAATTCCCCTTTCCCCTCACAGTATGTATGAATTTCCAAAATTCTGGTAAGAACTGCATTTGTGCCATATCCTTTCTTTCAGGCAGAGCTCTTATTAGCACCTAATGTTTTTATCCAGCATCCTATGTCTGTGAATCTTAGAGGAATTAAAGCTCTTTGAGAACTATTCTCATTGTTAAATCTGGTATGAAATTTACTGATACTTACTGAATAGTAACTGGAATTTGATATTTATGAAAATTGGCACGGAGGAACATCATGGGCATTTTCACAAATAGTGCAGTTGCCTTAATGATGTCATTTTAAGGAATTAGGTTCAAAAGGACTTAGCAAGTAACAAAGAATGATCACTGAGAAATGAAAATAAATGGAGAAACTTTGGGAAGTATTTGAGTAGGAAAGTGAAGGTTTTATTATGGAAGAGACTGATTTAAGGTGGAGCCACTTCCCTTATTTTCTCCTTTTGTTCCTTGCATTCATTTGCTTGACTCGTTCTGAAATCATGTTGAGGAGTTTGGTTATTTTGCTATTCTGTTTATATAGAGAATCTTTTAAAAGTTTCTGTTAGCTCTTACATGTAAGTAAGGAAGTATCATTATTTCTGTGCAACAACTTCGTATGGGGCTATATAGGGTTTAAATTCACATAGAAAAGGTTGCTTTCTCCAGTTGCTGCTGATCTTAAAACTATGAACTCCTGCTGCCTGGCAAGCTCTGGCTTTCATCAGTGATTGTCATTCACAAAATGATGCAACTTAAAAAAACAAAAGAGAAGCGATTAAAGATGAAACAGTTCTGTGCCCTTTTGCAAGTTTTTGTGCATAAATATAAAAGGTAGGGTCCCTGAAGAAATAACTTGATACTGATCTCTTAATTTTGTGATATTTCCTTACTGCATGTGGGACAGAAGGGAATGGAACATGACACTAATGTTAACTGTGATTATAAGCTGCATTAAAACCTTTCTGATAATATAGGTAATACATTGCAAGTTTTTCGAAAGTGATTCTTTTAATTATAATTGTGATATACAAAAGGTGATCTAAGTTGTATATTATTAAAAGCAAGACAGGAACCCCCAGGGACACCCCAAATTCACTTGGTGCAGGGATGTCATATAGGTGTACTGGACTGTTCTTATGAAACCCCTTACCTGTTGAGCTTTTAAAGGTGAAAGAAAATCCACATGTGTTACAGATTCAGCATGCAGGTTTGGCTTTAGTCTTGGTTTACAGACAGGTTTATGACATACACTTGTTCAGAAGGTCTCCTTCGGCATCCTTCCGTGCTTCGAGTAGATTTGAAAATAACGATTAAGAGCTGTGGATTCAGTTTCTTCAGGCCTGTGTTTTAATTGTGCTGTTGCCAGCTCTTTATCTTCAAAGCTGTTCCTAAAATAGAATCTGCCATCCCTTCTAGGTTCAGTGGAGGAGGAGGAAAAAACCTACTCTTACCCAATATTAAACCAGGACTACTTGCCAGAAAGTTTAAGTATTCCAAATATAAAACATCCTCCAAAAGCCCCTTTGAAAAAGGACCTTGCTTTGAAGTTAGATCTCTTGTTCTGAATTCATTCACTCTTGCAATTCAACTCTTTTTTGAGGAATGAGTATTGGAACAATTCACAGGGCCAAATGCAGAAAATTCTCAAATACTCCTAAGAGAACACTGGCTGTGGCAAAAAGTGTTGGTTTTTGTTTGCTTTGTTTACTAGGTAGGTTGAAGAATAATGTGGATGCTTCTGTTTAACAGTCTTTTAAAGGTGTTTTATGTCTTTTGGTTTAAGAGTGTAGTTAAAATGTGACATGTATTTGTGCTGGTAAAAACAAAACAAAAACCAAACAGACAAAAAAAAAAACAAAACACCAAAATTGCTCTGAAGTATTGAATTTCTGTTGCATAACTTTGGGAAGTTTGACTCCCTGCACTTACACCATGGCTTAGAAAGTAACTGTACATCTGCTCAAGTTTGTACTTTATCTTGTGATAAATGAAAGAGAATTTGACTTAGTTTAGCTTGTGGCAAAAGAAGTTTTACACCTAGTTGAGTTACATTACATTGCCGTGGGCTGTTACACAGTTCAGCTAATTTGCAGTATGTTGTTACGCTGTGGCAGCATTAGCAAGTTCGATTCCTCACTCCACAAGCAGAGCACATGTGGCATTGCTTTCCCTTCAGTAGAACCTATGTGGTTTTCTTTAAATATTTACCAGCCTTGAGTTAGTAGGATGGTATACAATGTCCCAAAAGCAATTTTGAGCGCATTAAGTAAAGTGCTGCAGAAATACCATTTGATTGCTTTTGACACGAGTCTGTGTTTAGGTGGCAGTACAGCATGTAATAAGGACGTGACATGATCTGCGCAGTCACCTGCACTGGTTCTCAAGTTTAGTCCACACATTGCAAGAAGTGACTCAATATTTCAGAGTCTTTCTTTCTTGGAATTAATTGGCTGATGATGCGTCAAGTATTTTTTCATATACTGTGTTAGTAGAAGGCAAAGGAGTAAAGATTTAAGAGATTCTTGATTTTCTATTAACTGAAGTTTATGATTATTTCTTGTTTTGTGCCACATTTGTGTGTTAGTGAAGAAGGTGAAGAAAAAACTTTGTTTAGATCTTTTTAGTGACACTTGCTAACGTGGAATGTAGAAAAATTTTTCTTCCATTGTGATGGAATCAAGTAAATTAGCTTGTGATTAAAAATTATTTAATCATTAATCATGACTTTTTAAAATGCTCTTAAAGTTTTTTTTGAGTAAGAAATGTCTATGTGTTTGGGGATTTTTTTAGTATAAAACCCTGCATTAACCAACTCATTAAAATTGCTTGGACGTTTTGTGTCTGGACTATTAGTTGTATTCAGTATGTCTTAATTTTGTTTGAATGGTTCTCAAGTAAAATTTTTCATTTGGCTTTTAATGTTGTGATGAGATTTTTATTTGTATTTCTGCACAAGAAAAAATTCTGAGGAATACGTTAATCGTTTAATCAGATTGTCTTCCTTTTTATAAAGAACATTAGCTGATGGCTTTCCAGGCAGTTCTGTGCATGGTGCTGAGAGCCATGTTCAGTGCTAATAATATACTGGTTTTAGTGCAGCAACTGAATTTTTTTTAAGTATAGATTAGAGCTAAAAAAAATAATCAATTCGAGAGAATTCTAAGTATTCAATATTAAATTTCTTAAGATTGTTGTTAAGAGGTATTTTTAATATATTTTATATATATATATCTATTCTGTGTTCTAGGCTTATGAAGAATCTATTAAGATGGACTTTTAATCAGAGAAGTTACATAGAAAATACTCAGCTATGCAGCAATTTGAGTTCCCAGTCTTCCTTTTCTTTCAGAATTTTTCACTAGGAGTGTTTGGTCTTTTTAAATGTTACACTGCTAAACATTTTATGATGTTATTTCCAGTGTTCTTAACAATGATAGTGCCTATTGGAAAGCTTGCGTGCTGGTGAAAATATCTCATGCAGTTTAGAAATTTGGCTTTTAGGGTTCACGGTCCCTGATTTACATTTTGTCTGAGAGATTAGATTTTAAATCTTGGAGATTAGACAGCAACCTTAATTTTGTTTCACAGTTTGTTTAATCCTGTAGGATTAATGCTGATAAGTATTCATGTCAGTGAAATCACCAGCAATTAGTGAACATTCATATTGATTACCCTTCCTCAGCTTGCATATTGCTTCATTCTGTTCTACTGCCAAGGCAATTTTGGAGCAGTTGGCATTTCTAGACATTATAATATGTAGATCCAGTTAAATGTTGCTGCCATACAAGAGTCTTCTAGTTCTAATGTTGAACTAATGCTATCTATATGTATCAAATTAATCATGCAGTGGCTAGTACATCTAGAATATTCTCTGAATGATGAACTCTGGAACTTGAATGAGAAGCATTTTAATTTAAGAAGGTCTGGATATTTATGCAGTTATGGCAAAACTGATGAAAGCACTTGGCAGAGTTTTCTGTTCTCTCTCTCCCGAAGTCTAGCAGTGAGTTGTCAGATTCAAAGTACTTATTTTTTCAGTTGAAACAGAGTTGCTCGTAACTGCAAGAGCCTTATGCCTGATAGTTTATTTTAAGGCAATATTGGTTTAGCCTGGTTTATTATTTTCATCTAACGGCATTCTGTGTATTCAACTGAGGTAAAGCTAGTTCTTTGCAAATTATGAGAAGATAATGACCTTTAAAGTGTGGGAATTCTTTTTACTTTGTAATTGTTCATTTCATAATCAAATAAGATAGGTTTGTATGTCAAGGCAGTACATTTTATTAGGTCAGCTAGTTTAGTTGGGAACAATTTCTCCACCTTTAGTTAGATTCGTAACAGCTAAGGTATGTCTGAAAACCAGAAAAGTTAAAACAGTTTTTGAATGTGTTTCTATTAAAGGATGCTTCTTTCTTACAAGGAAATAAGAGCATTCACTATTTTTTTTTTCCTCCCAGGTAGCAACTGAATGATTAATTACAGTGTGGCATAGCATTAACTGAAAACTCTGTAATGCTTACTGTTGCTAGAATATTTTGTCCATGTGGACCTACGATTTCCTATACTAAGCTATTAAAGGTCAGAGGCCAATTGCATTTCCTTTCATCCTGTCAGGGAATACAAAATAATGCAACTGTATTCTGTGGGATGTCGCTTTCCTTCTGGATACTAAACATTTTAGGGTTATGGATTTAATTCCAATCTTGAGACCTAGAGTCATTCTTCATTATTTTTGCATCGAATTAATTAAGATCCTGAAGAACAGGATTTCAGATAAAAAGCCAAGGCTTGCATAAAATCCTATCAATGGGTATTAATGTGAGATCTCAATCCAAAGACATAGCAAGTAAGTTATCATTCTTATTGGTCATGTATCTGGTTGATAGCTCAATCTGATTTTAGATCTGCAAATAAGAAATACAAACTATTACTATTACTGATTTATTATTTGTTGTCTCTTTAGGTATACCAATAACAGTGCCACCACCAGGTAAACTTTCTTAGATTTTTTTTCTGCATTTGGTTAAGAAGTAAACGCATAGCTGATGTCTAACTTAGAAACTTCCTTTTAGTGATACAGATAAGACTTCATAAATACAAAACTATATGCATAGATGTAGGCTGTTATTTTGATGCCAGGCAGAAAAGAAAATGTCTAAAAATGCTGTTGACTAGTGGAACTAGCATCCAGTTTCTCAGATGGGTGCTTCCTTCTTTTCTTTCTGTTATTTTTTTGTCTGCTGTGCAGAAAATCATTGTGATTCCTGTTTATTAAGTATCGTTAGATACTCAGGAATTTTCCTATGCTTACAAATAACTGTATTTTTAAGAATTCTAAGATACTTGACTCAAGGCATTAACAATATATGTTTAATAACCTGCTTTTTTTAATCTTGAAAGTAGTTCTTAGTCTAAAAAAATAAAACCTATTTACACAGAGAGAAACAATTTTTGCATTGTAGTCTCTGGAATTTGTTTGCCATTGTACTCTTAGCCTAATTCTTTTATGTGTTTATGTTTTGGTTTTTCTTTTTTCCCCTCTCACTTATTTTGTTATTGCAGGCTTTCCACCACCACCAGGCGGTCCTCCACCTTCCCTCATACCCACAATAGAAAGGTGATTGTCTGTTTGAAATCTTATAAAGCAATGTATCCGTATTCTGTAGCTGAAATAAATTAGTAAGGACTCCTACACTACCCAGTGTTTTATGGATTTGATCTGGAAGTGGGGAGGCAGTTTCATATTTTTACAGAAATGTTACTAGTCTCACCTGCCTGACATAATATTGTTTTGAGTGGGTTACTTGACCAATTATTAGTTTAGTAGATTTATGACATTGTATTGATGCCAAGCCTTAAGAACAAAGTCAAGGTAATGATTGTTAAAGTATTCTTTAGTAGCCTAAAGGCTTATTTAAATGAACTGTATTGAATATGTCAGCTACTGTATCCTTTTCTATAAATGCATATAAACAATTTGGCCTCCAACTCAAGCCCTCATAAGCTTTAAGAAGTGCCACAATTCCACAGAACCCAAATTTTTATTTCCACTGTGCTCTTAAGTGTTCAGCTTTAAGGGACCTAACAGTATTTTTTCAATACCTTTTTTAATATACGTGTATGTGTATATACATACTTATATTTTAATATATATACTTATACATAAAAGGAAGAAAAAGAAGTTGGCCAGAACAGCCCTTGAAAAGTACTTATATTTTGCTATAGCCCAAAACAGGTCATATGCAAAGCTCACCAGAAAATGGTGTAAGCCTCCTGCCAGTCATTTGGATTTCACTGAAGGAAGGTGCACACACATCTGTTACTTTGAAATGGAAAATTCTGCTAACATATACACTGCAGCATGATGGTGGCAAATCTCTGAGAAAATCCTCTTCTGATTTAATTAAAAGAAAACCTCTAACTGGAGACATTTGATGTGCATAAAAGTGAATTTATTATTTCATACCGACAGTTACTGTGACTTGCAGCTTCTGACTGTTTAGCAATGGTCATTGCATTTATTTGTAGTGAACATTTATATAGTTTTTGAACTCTGATGTGAAAAAAAGCAAGTTTATTGTGGAACCTAGGAACTAAATCTCATATTTCTAGATGTTAAGATGTTACATTGACATTTCTTTGTCATTGCTTTTGTTTTGTTTTTAAACTAAGCCAACACAAAATTTATTTCTTAATGTTAAAGTACCTTCAACATTTAAGTTAAACACTGCAAAGATAATTCATTCAAGTTACTTAATTCATTCAAGTTAAAAGTATCAAAATTATGTAGGTATGAATTAAGTCCTGTGCACGTATCATTCATTTTAACCTTTCTGGTTTTGTACCGACTTGAGTTGGCTGCCACTGAAAGAACTCCGCCTAGAAAACATGTAGCTAATTTAATAGTTTATTTATAGAACTATACATTTGAAGTCCACCTGTTCTTAGATATGCTCACATACCTACTTTTTAACAGAAAGAATGAGAATGGCTTCATTCATGAATGTAGCACTTTCAATCAATTGGACATTAAAGTCGGTATCTGCAGAAATATCCTGTAAAAGAAACATTTGAAATAGAAAATTCATTGAAAACACAAAAGAAGAACTCTGATGATCTGGGTATTTTTTGTTTTAAATTTTAAGAAAAGAGAATGCTATTTTCACCTTAGTAGTAAAACATGAAATACACATACTTGTGTTGATTAGTAATGCTCAAAATGTAGGACTTAAACCAAAGCATTTGTTATAAATGGTTTTAGTCTGTGTTGTGGTAAGAATTCAGGGGTATACTATTAAAGGTGTATATTTCTTGATGGAGGTAGCTTTCATGGTAACACTGTATTTTTACATGTATTTTCAACAGTGGACATTCTTCTGGCTATGATGGTCGTTCTGTTCGTGCATTTTCATATGGCAGTGGTGAGTAAGCTTGCTAGCTTTGAAAATTTTAACTAGTGTTATATCCAATTGTTTGATCTACTTATCAGGATTTTTAGCTAAGAGGCTAAGCAGGTCCTTTCAGTAATTAATTATGAAAGCTCATTGCCTACCATTGTCAACATACAGATGCTGTTGCAAATTTAACAGCTGTTGGTAAATACTGTTGTTCTACTTATTTGTATGCTGGATGTTTTTTCATGCTGCTTCTACAGAACTCTGATTTTGAAAAATACACCGTAATATAGACCACAAGTCAGGGAGATTTTTCCAAGAACTGGTATGATTTAGAAACAGGGGAATCATCAGAATTTTAACCATCAAGACCAATTGTTAAGAAATCCTGAGTGATGTACTTATTTGAAAAATTATTCCTCTGTATATCTCCTGTATATTCCTAGTATATATCCTGTTGCAAAGGCAATCTTTTTTCTTTTTTCTTTTTTGTTAATATTATGTAAAAAGAAAAATCTGAAGCTGAAAACATCACTTTCAAGTTTTATAGTAAGAGTGAACCAAAACGGAAGTTTCATTATGTGCAATCAAATGGACACTCACAGAACCTACAGTGAGTTTAGAACTGTTACCTAAAACAGCTCTTCTTGCGCCAGGAGAGTGATCACAATACTAGGATGGCAGCTTCTTCCTGACCTAGCCCAAATTGGGAAGATAAACATAGAATCACAGAATGGTTTGGGTTTGAAGGGACCGTCAAAGGTCATCTAGTGCAACTCACCTCTGCCTTTAACTAGGTCAGGTTGCAAGAACTGGATGCAGTACTCTAGGTGGGGTCTCATGAGAGCTTACAGAGAGAAGATCATCTCCCTCAACCTGTTGGCTTCTTTTTATGCAGTCCAGGATGGGCTGCAAAATTACATTGCGGGCTCATGTTTAATTTTGCATCCATCAGTATCCCCTAGGCTTTCTCTGCAGGGCTGCACTCAATAAATTTATCAACTTTATCAGCCTGTATTGATATGGAGCATTGCCCAGACCCAGCTCTGTGTTGTCAGTCACTGCCTCTGCCTTCAGTGCATCTGCCATCCAGCCCCTTGCCTAGTGCCTTTTCTTCTAAGTCACTTTTTCTGTCTCCTTATTCTTTGTTCCTTTGGACCCTAACTACCGGGGGAGGAAGTTGTAGGCAAAGTTCTGTCCAATTCTGGAGATACATAATGTTCGCACAGATCAGATGTTCAGTTAATATACCTATCTTCCAAATGTTGATAAGTCTTTAGAGACGATATACAAAATGAAATATTTAAATGGCTTGTAGTGTCTTGAATTTGGAGGAGTTCATGAAGTGGTACTTTGTTGACATTGAAAGGATCCTCGTCAGTTATTCATGGAAGCTTGTTATGTTTTCAAGAATTCTTGATGTGGGAAAACAGCTACTTTATGCCAACTACTTTTTTAGCAGTAATTGAACTGTGTTTACTGAAGTTTTAGCAAAAAGATAAAGCTGAGACAGACATCTAAGATACCCAAGTGACTATTTTGCTGAAGCTTCAACAATTAATGCCACACAGAGTGTGGCATACAATGATTAATGTATACATTGCATCTAATATGTAGTCTTCATTTTAGCATGTTTTTCACTTCAGACTCTCTTTTGTTAGAATTTACTGTTCTTTCAAGTATTGTCAGGGACACGAGTATTTCCAGGATTTGTGTTGACCTTCAGAGGTGATGGCATGATTATGTTGTTGCAGTACCAATATTCCAATATTCAAAAGGTGACCGTCATTGTGATCATGCCAACACTGAAATTGAACTTCTTCATAAAAAATTATTTTTGCCTTTGGTGCAGTTACGGAGACCAAGGAGCACCGCCTGCTCCCATCTTCCCAGTGCTTCTGGCACTCCTGTTGTGACAGAAGCTTTCACATTTGCTGCGCAAAGCAAATTGTTGGTCTCTTAAGCTGTGACTGTCATATGGATTTTTGGGTCTGTAGAGGTTCAGTGGTATTTTATTGCTGCTATCCATGTCTCGGTGGAAGATGTTCTTCTGGCCAGCATCTCACTCCAGCAGTTCCTGTCTCACAACATGATTGCTGGCCAGTATTTTACCACTGGTCTCCATGCATCAGAACTTAGGTAAATTGAGGGCTCAACAGCACAGTAAGGTACAGATGATAATTTTAATTAAGAATTGCTAAGTACATTCATTTATAATTGCTTTGAATGATAGCATTGTATCTCCAACCCATTGATGTGTATGTTTTACAGCTTTGTCAAAATTGTGGGGGAAGATGAACACATGGAATGTATTGCAAAAAATATCAATCTTGATTAAGACTTTTGCCACTGTTAATCTCATGACTTTGGTGTCTTGTCCTTGGTGTACAGGCACGTTTACTACTGCAAGCCCATTAGGAAGGTTGCACAGTTAATATGATTAACTTGTAGCTTCAGGAATACCCGTTTTGTCTTTGTGCTCTTCCACCGAATCAATACAGTTTCTTCAGTTTGCTTTGAAATCCTTTGCCATCAGATCTTTGAATTCTGTTGAACAGTCAATATATGGCACTGCATTTGGTCTGTCACTGAAACAACTTTTACTGTATGCTTGTTCCTCAAGCATTTATTCATTCTGCGTTCTAAATGTTCTTTTATCTTAGAAACTTGTTAAGAAATTTAGCATTACAGAAGCAGTTTGCAAGTCAGTATTTTTTGAGACACAAAGAAGATATATTAATAGTTTGCCTTGCACTGTGACACCATGCAGCTTTAAATTTTTTAACCATCTCCAGAACAGGACTTAATTCTTCAGAATTATTGATTATTCAAAGCTCCCTCTTTTCCCATTTTAAAAATAAAATAATAGCTAAACTCTGTAAGCATCTTTCTTTTTGTAGAAATTATTAGAATAACCCATGTAGAAATACTAAAAGTGGCAAATTACTTCATTCCAAGTAGTAAACACAGAACAGCAATCATATTAGAAAGTCAGCTTCTTGTGTGTTGTGAAAAATTACTGATGAAAATCTAGATATAAAATATGCAGAGTATCAAATAACTGGTTTATTTCAGGTTACTGGGGGGGAAATTGCATATGCCTATCTGATGAGAATTGCTGCAGATATGAAGGTTTAACCAAAATTTGCTGTAGAAGTTTATATTACCATTAATAATTGCTTTGTAATTTAAACTCAAGTTTACACTTTGGATCAGAATATTCTGGCAGCCAGTGTCTCATAGACCATACTTACATTGTTGACATAGCGGAAAGTCAAGGAAATTAGCAGTCTTTAAAGTCCAGCTGCTTTTTTGCTATGTCTGGCTGCTTTCCTTAGAAGAATTTCAGGTTTTGGCAGTATAATGAACAACATACTATTGTATTAGGATATTTTTTTCTGTTAACTCCTTATTTTGTCAGTAGCCCTGAAGTGAAACAGTGTCGAGCATTTTGTAAGAGGCAAAACCTCGTATAAATGCTATTTTAAAGAATTATAATGCTTTTCATTGCAAATGTATTTTAACAATAAGGTGTTTTTTCCTGCTTCACTGCCTGATCAAAAGGTCTTTTGTATTCCTCCTTTGGCCACTTGGCAAACTGCTGTCTCAGGCTTCTGCCAAAGCTTTCTGGGGCAGGCATACCCCAGACATTGCAGGCAAGGCAGTCTGAGCATAGCTGTCAGGAGAAGACACTGACGTTAGAACTCGACACTGTTAAATACAGCATCAGTAATGCACTTTACATTATTCAGTGGGTATTTATGTTAATTATACTGTTAATGTCTCTTTGTGACAACATGGAGTCAAGTGAATGTTGTTCTCATATTATAGATAATGAAGTGGAGCTCAAAACAAATGAGTTATTGAAGGCTATGTTATCATTGGCTAGCAAAGCAGATAAGCAGAAAGTGGGAAGTCCTCTGTACTGTAAGTCCACTAGAGAGTGCTGTTTCTAGTTGAATACTACAGCCTTTATTTTTTGTTCACAGGATGCTTTCATGGGCCTCCTGGAGAGGGAGGGCAGGACAGAACAATTGGGGCATTAAGAGTAGTAGTTATTTATTACACTGGAGTTGGCAGAAAGCAATAGAGAAGCATGCCCCTTCTCTCTTCTCACTGCTGGTTACTTAAGAAGATTGTGACACGGTGGTGTGACTTCCTTCTTAACTTCCTAAGCATATAATCTTTTAGATTAAGATAATATGCTTAATTTTCTGGGACTATTATTTTTAAGTGGAAATAGTGGTTGTACCTAGTATTCATTAGAAATAGTATCTTACCAAGCACAAGTAGGTGCATTATATCTTCTCAGAAGATTTTATGGAATTTATTTCTAAAGCTGCTGTTACAGCTGTAAGCAGAAAAGTATGGCAAACCACAGTATAGGATATAAATTAGTGAATGAGAACTTTGTAACTAAGATTATATTTAAGATACAATTATTTTAAAGGAAAAAACATAAAAATAGTGGCATCTCAATATAAAATTGAAAGCATCCCTTTTCCTTATTTTTCTGAACAGTACTTTCAGAGCCACCAAATTTCAAAGGCAGATTTGTTTTCTGGTTGTTTTTGTTCTGTTGTTTGCCCAAAACAAAGCCATTTAACCACATACCATCAGATGTTTTCTTTCACCCCCCCCCCAAAAAAAAAAAAAAAAAAAAATTTTAGCAGTTTTCTTGGTGTAATTCGGGGCGGGGGGAACTCTCTTACAAACAATTTTAAAAGTGACCCAGCG
>JANHFX010026201.1:39687-99101 GCA_027560015.1 Chloroceryle amazona
GGGCTGCCGCCGGGGCTCCCGCCGCCGCCGCCGCCGCCGCCGGGTGCCTTGAGGAGCGCCGGGACGCCGCCGGGCTTGGCGCTGCCGCTGGCTCCGCTGCCCACCAGCACGGCCGCGGAGCAGCTCCGCACCGCCAGCTTCTGCGGGGAGAGGAGAGAGAGAAGCGGCATCGTCACCCGCCGGGCTGTAGCCTGACCCCGGCCCCCGGCACCGCTCGGCCCCCCGAGCTTCCGCGACCGGAGCCGCCCCGCCGCGCTCGGCCCCCGCCACTACGGATTTGGGTTTCTTTTCTGTTTGCGTTATTACGGTTTTCTTTTTGGAAGGACAGGAAAGCGGTCAGGGGAAAGGCTGAACTCCCCCTACTCGAGATGTTCTTTAAGGTCCTTTCCAACCCAAACCAACCTATGATTTGATAGAATTTTTATATTCTCTGATATAGTTTTTATATTCTCCGCTAGGATTTTTATGTTCTCTAAAACCTGCCCGGGAACTCGCAGTTTCACTCGGGCTTTTCAAAGTATTTTTTTTTAGGATTATTATTATATTTTATTTTTAGTTTTGTTTTGGTTTTTTTCGGTATGTGATTATGCCCGGAGCTAATGATTCTGGTATAGGTCTAGCTAATACTGCAGCTTTGATGAATAATAAAATGCTTAAAGACTATTTATTTTCAACTTCCCTTAGTCTGAAAATTATTACATGTTCTCTTCTCAGCCCAGCGCCTGGATACTGCCCCTTTTCTTTCACCTCACTTTATTCTAGAGTCGCTTTTTTGTTTCCCCTTTAAGTGTGGGGGGGTGGGGTTTTTTGTTTGTTTTGTTGTTGGTTTGTTCTCGTTTTCCCTCCCAAACTTCCCCTAATTTCCCCGTGGTTTAGTTTGGGATGTTTGTTTTGGTTTGTTTTTTTCTGAGCTAACTTTTCTCCAGTTTTTAGATTGCTACAGAGCGGCTGTTCCGCCACCTCTAATAGAATACATTGACTATGATCTTAGTGTAGTGTCTCTTACAAGACTTACATTTGAGACCTCTTATAGGCACTGTTGAAGTTGCCAGGTGGTGAATAGTGCTGTCAGCATAAAATGTTCACTTTTGAAAAGGAAAAAAAATTTTTTTTTATAAAAAAGTTCTTAGTCTTAATCTCAGAAAGGTGCTCTTGTTAACACCCTTTAGGCAGGTGAGGTGTATATAAGGAAAAAAAGATGCTGGTTCAAGCCTCTTCTGATATTCTGACATACTAAACATCTCATTTTACAAGAGTTGACAGCAAAGGTACTTAATCCCGCAGAGACTTCTGCCAGTGTTTAATCGCCGACTGGTCCTGGTGGCTGCAGTGAGCTAACGTGTCACACGGAGCTGCTCAGGAAAATCCACAGCCTGTCTAGGGCTGCTGCTCCACCAGCAAAGTCATGAAGAGTTTGCTTGTCAATTTTTAAAGTGTGTATATAAATATATAAGTCAGAGTCATGCTTAATTCTTTCCAGAATCAAAGCTGAAAAATCTGACTTCTGGGCATAAAGTAGAAGCTTTATAGTACAGAACTAACAGACTTTTAAGAAAATACCTTCCTTCTTGCCTTTAAACCCGTTATCTACTTGAAGGCTGTAAATCCTCATGTGCCAAACATGTTTGCTCCAGGAACTACAGTTTTACATCTTTATATGAAACAGCAAGTATGGACTTCATCCGAGATACCTGCTTCATATTTTAATATAAATAAATGTCTTTTTTAATGTCAGCATTATTCTAGTAATACTGACTTCATATGAAGTGTTCATTTTGCCTTTACCTTTTGTTTTCCATTATCCTAATACTCATCCCAAGGAAGCACAGGCAATATTTTCCTTAGACTCTGCTGTTGCATGTCACAGGTATTTTGAAGAGGAAAGAACTCTCAGTACAGAAATAGATCGATCACTTTAAAAGTACTCAAAGCCAAGAAACTCAGGTGCATTTTATGTAGGTAGAAGAAGATGCTTATGACAAAATTTTATAAAACTGCTATTTCTCTTTTTATTGGAGTACAGTTTTCCACTGGTGTTCCTGGCACCGATTCAGTGCCCCCGTGATGTGGTGTTACAGCTGCAAAACAACCACCCGTAGGAGAGGTGAATGCCACCTCTCCTACTCTCCCGAAAACCTCCTTGCATGGCCCCTTATTAACATGTACAGGGATACAAAGCTATCAGATTAAGAGTTCAGCTTTGTGGTTGTCTTTTTGTTCTGTTTTATGTCATGTGAAAAATGCCAAAAAGCTCAGTCTGTCAGAAAATGCTGCACTTGGTTACGGTGCTATAAATCTATTACCTAACTGGAGCTAGTCCCAAAGTGAAATCCCAGCTCTGCTGCAGTCAGGCAGAGCTTTGCCTCTGACTTTAATAGCACCAGGGTTTCCTTGTGAAGCTGAGAGAATTTGCTGTCCCTGATAGGTCACTGTACTGATTAAATGCTTTTTAATGTTTGTCCTCAGATGTGTGAGCATTGGGATCACTGAATCAAAAACTTCGCACAGAAACACTCCCATCTGATTTCATATTTTCACTTAAATAAAATTCTTAGTATGCAATATTCTACTGGTATTAGTACAGCTTTACTTTTCTCTCAGGCAGCTCAGCAACAGAAAACTTCTAAGCAAACAAAACTCTGTGATCCAGAAAAGATACTCAGTCCTCGGTAGCTCAGTGGAAAAAGCAAGTAAATATGTAGGAGCAGATCATGGCTTTCCTGACAAAATTCAGTAGCAAGCAATTGCTTCTTGTGCTCTTCCAAAGGAGGAAATTGTACCAAGAAGTACAAAAGCAAAAATTCTATAGACAAACTTACGCTACATCCATTCCATTTCCACTGTTCTCCCCATGTGCATTAACAGTGAGTTTTTGTGTGTCTTTGGAAGTGATGTGTGCTAGTATTTTCCTAATAAACTGACAAACCTGTCTATTTGTGGGTATGTGGCAAGAAAAGCTAAGGGAATAAGGGTTACTACTGCTTGTTCTGGTCTAAGTTGAGAGAAATGCTTGTAAAACTGAACAGTTGTCTCCTAGCAGAAAAATTACTTTTTCATTTAGGTTGTGGGGCTTTTCTGAGTAAACACAGGGAAAAAATAAAATGTGTCCCTCTGATAGGCTCACAGACCAACAGGTCCAAGCCAGTCACCTCCCCAGGGGACAATGCTGCTGCTAAACGTATTTAACTGCAAACTTAAGAAGCTAAAGTAGAAGCATATGCAAAAGATCGGGTGCTTGAGATTAACTTCCAAAAGAGAGTTAGAGAAAAATTGTCTGGGGAAAAGCAGCGACGGTGTCTCTTCTGTGTGTCATTTATTAATCTTCTGGAAATGGACCTACCAAAGTTGATTGCATTAGTTAGGAGATGAGCTATTACGTGGGGTTTTGTTGTAACAACCATTGCTACTTCATACCCCCGAGAAGACATTGATAAAGGTGTGTTGGCAGAAACAAAGATGAGGAGAGATTCAAAACATCCTCACAAAACCTACATCTGCTGTATTCTATTTTTGCCAGATTAATTAAAAGAATAGTCTTGGGGTTGGTTCTTTTTTTAAAGAGAAAGAAAATCTGCATTTTGAGAATCAGTCAGCATAACATATTCTCTGACACTTCTGGTATTATGAATCATAAGAAACTAAGCAAGCTTTGGACACCGTAGATGAAAACATGTGCCAACATAATGGAAGAGCCAAAAGAGGGGGAAAAAAAATTTGCTTTAAATGCTGGAAAGCAGGACACTGCTTCTCATCTACAGTATAACAGCCCTCAGAATACACCAATTTTGAAGCAGTGCCTTTTCAATAGCAATACAACTTTCATTTTCACTGCAGGATGCCACCAGCAAACCAGAGTTTGAAATATGTATGCCAGTCACTTGCAAACACACTACAGTGTGCTGGAAAGCTGCCGCTTGTTTACGATTTCCCATCCTGTATGTGGCACGGTCTCAACTCTTCAAAGCAGAATTAGTATTTTTTCCATATATGTAAAAATAACTCTGGCCTTTCCATTTATCTGTAGGTGTAAGCCCCCTCCCTCCTTTCTATCAAGGTCTGTGCTGTAAAGGTTTGCAGGTGAGGAGGAGACCATGCAACAGTTGTAGCTTTCCTACTAGCTGTTACTCAAAACGCTACTTTTCCCACCAGGTACCACACATCATTCTGTTTGCCGAATAAAAAAACAGAAAGAGCAAAGGGAGAAAGGATTTGAAGGTGGCTGTGCTGCTATGCTGCACACACTGAGCAATGTGGTGCACATTGCACGTACATGTGCGTGTGCACAGACTCCAGCCAGACCCAGTACGGACCGCAGCATTCCTATTAGCGCCGGGTGTTGGTTCCTTCATTTTGACTCCACTGCAGGTTACATCATGTCTTCAAACACTTGCTGATCTGATGTCAACCTTCCTTTGCACACAGATCTCAAATAAGAATCTGGATGTACTCTACAGTGGAGGAATAATCGGCTACTGGCCATCTTTTGCCATGGCAGTGATTTAAAACAAACACACGCCTCTCAGCAAGCCTTCAAGTTTTCCTAGTAAAATACAAGACGTATTTAAAAAGGACCTCAAGTTCACCATCCACCACATTTATATTTTAACATCTCCACGCTGTAGATAGAGACTTCAGTCCATTAATCTTTCTAGAACAACGCTTTACCAATAAAGCAGTTTCACTGTGGAAAAACAGCAATTGTTTTCAGAGCACTATCAGTTCTTTTCCTGAGCGGCCCCATGGCTCAAAGAAAACATCTGGCATAACCCTGCGAGTTTACTTAGCTCGCAGAAGACTGGCAATCCACTTTCAAACCAAAATGATGGCCTGTCAATTAATAATTTAACATTCGGCACTAAGCTGAGGCCCTGCATGCAAAACAGCTGAACAGACTTCTCCAGCAATGAGGGCCATGACCTCTGTTCATTTACTCAATTGTCACAATAAAATTCTCTCGAAGAACGGAATATTTAATATTCAAAGAGTGACAACACACAAAATGCATCGCAGACGGGCCACCAGCTACAGCACTTTGGTATGGCATCTTAGGATTTTGGTACAGTCCTTTGAATTTCCATGTATTTCTCACGTATTTCCAAGTTGCTACTTATATGCACGGCTGATCCTGCCTGATCCACGCCTTAAGTCACAAACCAACCAGCTGCATAACTTTACACACTGAAACAGAAATGAGCAGGGCTTCAGCTGTGCGTACATATCTACACATACATAGGTACCCACTGGAGTTTGGTGGATGTTTATGGAGACAAAAGGCTCTGTCTGCTGTGTTTTATCCCTGGACTACCATAAAAACCACTTCGCTTTGCCTCCCGTGCCCAAAGAAAACATACTAAAACATGTTTTCATACAAACAAGGATAAAGACCCTGAATGGAAAAGTTTTATGCACTGGTTCATCAAGTGTAATGGTTCAGTGTAATAGTGTAGCATACCTGCAACTGAGGAGGAGGGGGAGAAGAAGCCTTTTTAAGGAAGGCTGGGGTAGTTCCTCCTGCCAATCTCTCGGCAAATGAGCTGTCAGTTTGATGCAAGCGCTCTCCCTTCGACACCCAAGCTTAGGCAGGGGGGAAGAGAGGGAAAATTGCTCAACAGACGTGTTTTTAATGACCCCCAGGGAGGGCTCACCGTGGCACAGGATGATGTGCGGTACCTGGGGATGGGAAGCCTTCCTCCTCCAGGCCAGTGCTGAGCGGAGCTGAATGGACACCCCCTCAGCTGCTCTATGCGGCAAAACCCTGCCCCTTCCTCACCTTCTCCCAAAGGAAGCCCCTAAAAGCACAATTCATAAACAAGGATGTAGTGACTGCCTGACTTGGTGGAACTCAGGTGTTAAATTTTTATCAGGAGGATTAAAAACATAGCTGAAGAAAATCTGTGTCTCACTCAAAACAGCCTTTCCAGGGGCGGACTTCATCCAAAGGAGGCAGTGTGTGAAATATAGGCAGGGAGGTTTTCATGTGCTGAAGTACAGTCTCAGCATTGTTATTTTTTTAAAGGCTTCTTTTGTCTGTTAGTTTATTCTTATTCCTTCTCTTTCTTTTTTCTTTTTTTTTTGACAACTTTGTCCTTGTCTGTCATTAGAAGTAAGAATGTATTCCTTTTGCTCTATCAGATCTCAGTTAATTAGCCATCGCTGCAGCAGGCTCAAGGATTTAAATTCAAAGTGAAACTCATTCTAATCAAAACTGCAGCAAACTGGAGGTTTTGTTTGACTTTAACCTGAAAGGCAGTTATTGTACCACTGATGTACACACTACATTACCAGCTGAGTGTTTCAGCATCCCTCTATCAGTGTGAAATATTTAATCGGCACAAGGATCCAATCAGCACAGCAGAGGGGAATCTAGCGTGTGCATTAATTTACTCTCAGTTGAAAAGCTGTAAAGCAGGTCAGAAACATATAACCTTCTCCCCACCCCCCCCCCGTCTTCATGAAAACTTGTTTTAATAATACTTAAACCATAAACAAACCCTAAATGAACTAGATAAAAGACTTACTTAAACGCTTCTTTTCATTAGATAGTTATCATTACCTAATTCTGCCATCATTATATGCTGGTGTTCCCCCAACGATGGATTTGATAAAGAATGGTTTGTTCCCAGTATGTTCTTCATAACCTCCTACGATGCTGAAGCCAAGACTTCCAGCTGTATTTCTTCGTAATATGATTTCTTTGCAGCTGTACAAATACCTGAAACAAACCAGTCTAATTACATGTCTTATGCTTAACTTTAGATTCTGCTGAATCATTAATGATGAATCTGCCTTTTCATACATCTATAGTCTTTTGAAGATGCCAAATAGCACTGAAGTCCTACTGTGTAAGATACCTACACTTCCCTTCTGTTTTTATAGTGTCGCTTTTCCAGTTATCCTGAAATTACTAGATGGTCTTGGGGTTAAAATATTAAATAAGTTTTTTCATGGGCTAAGAATTTATGCAAATGATCTAGCTGTAATTCAAAGGGAGAAAAACACTTACCTGGGACTGGTATTTGTAATATTTGTAACCATCATTACAGAAATTCTTATTTCACCTACCTTGTACAGTCCAGTGATTTGCTTCATCTTCCAGGTAAGAGCCTGTATGTGATTAACTGTCTCAAAAGTGGCCAGGCATTTATTACTGTGGTACATGTCAAAGCTAAATAATGTCAAGGCCGGTGAAATGAGGCAGCATTACAAAAAACACAAAGACAACACGAAGAGTATCAGTGGAAGAAGGAATCCTGAGCTTTTCAAGTAGCATGGTAAAGTCACAGCATGGAAGGCGAAAGAATCATGACCACACCAGCCAGTGCTTTGGAGTACTGAGGCTGTTGTCAAGAAGATAGCTTGTCCTTACTCTAGCCATTAACACAAGATACTATGGTAAGAGAGATGAAATCTGCTTGTCAGTCTGTCTTTTGAATGTATTTTATGATACTGTAAGTTATACTGAGTCAAAGCTTGGCTGAAACAAGGAATAGGAGAAAGCAAGAGTAGCAAGGTTGTTAGATACTTACACTTTGCCAATTGCTCTCTTGAGTACATTACTTTCAATATCTGCCCTTTTTTTTTTAACCAAGCAGGAAAACAAAGAAACAATTTCATTAGCTACAGAGTAACAGAAAATTCTGCCCTTAGTGCTTAAGATTATCTTAAAGAGTTATATGTCTCACTTTTAAAAAAATACATTTGTCAAATAATGCTTTTGCTGTGTTTCACAGCAGGATTTGATAGTAATACTAGATTAGTCCCCCAGGACCTACAAATACTCACCTACTGCTAGGATGGTAGGTATATAATACTTGTGCAAGAATTCACTGGCTGCTAATTTAAGTAACAGGTGACATTTGCTTCTTTCTTCAGCAGCAAGGCATTATTACTTTAACATCTGTGGACTCCTTCAGTGTGCAAAATCACTTAAACCTTCCACGTTTGATGGTACTTATCAAGGTCATGACCAAGCAATGCCAGCATACAGCCGTTAGTGCTATTATCTAGTGTTGATTTTTGGAGGGAAGGGGTCTCTGCTGCCCAAGTCAGTTTTGCCCACTGCAGTAATGGGTGAGTGATTTCTCTGTTTTTACTTTGACCTCTGAGTTTTCTCACTCTCGTTCTTCCTATCTCTCATCCTGCTGGAGGTGGTGAGCTGTGCAAGTGCTTGGTGCAGGCCAGGTCTGACCCATCACACTGAACAGAGCTAGAGGTTGAGTCTTGACAGGATTGGTTAGGTGGTGTTTGCACCCTTAAAGTGATGTCTCCTTATCTCCATCCTGGGGGATAGAGAGTATAAACATGGCAGTGCACCATCCATCAACATTAGTGCTGTCAGAAGCTCAAAGAGGATGCTGGGAGGCAGGGTGCTCAAAGCTGAGCTGTGTGCAGTGCAGGCACTGCTTGCTCTGAATAATGTAATACCTGATCTGCCTGAGCAAAGAGCAGCCCAAAGGGAGTTAGTTCATGTGGGTCTGCTTATGGCTGTGTAAATAAGTACTTGTGCCATCCAAAGATTCTTACGGTGTTTGAGTAGTTTACTTCTCTGTGGTAATGAAAGCCCCAGTCTGCATGTTTTGACCCAGTTAAACTGCCATGACCCACTAAACTGCAACTGGTCCAAGGAGAACTGTCATCTGCCTTAGAAGAGAGCAGCTCACAGTCTTCTGCCTCTGTCCGTAAATATCCAGAAGCTGAGGACAAGGGGTAATTTATGTGTGAACTTGCCTCAGATTCAAGATTTTATGATAAACTGTTTAGGGTGTCTAGCACAGGATCCCATTGTAAGAAATACTACAACAGAGCATCAGTTACTGATGCACAAAGAATTTAGAAGAGCTTCTTTTCAAGTAGTTAAATGTACGATTTCCTGCTGCTTCTCGCAAAGTATGAGTATGTTCCGGGAATGAAAACCAGCCCAGCTTCAGAAGGACTTCAGCAATAACAGGTATGAACGGCATTACTCTGTCCCCTTGCTCTTTTACAGTAGACAAGTGGAGTACAGTAATACTTAAGAATTGCTCCCATCAGAGCCCTACAGCCTCGAGGGAGTTAATATGGGGGAGTTTCTGTCCTAATTCCATGTTTATGTCCAGTTCTGCTCCCAGTTTGCAGAATGACTTTGGCCACCTCCTGTCTTTCTCATCTCACTTTGCAGATGAAGAAAAGCACTTGTGTGAAGTACTAATGCTTATAAATGTTATGACAGGATGATCTATAAAGTATTTTTAAGTGCTAGCCAGGGGAAGGAAAGTAAGGAAAACAAGTAAGAGTAGAAGAAACATCACGGGGCTGGGGAAATGCTTTTCACCAGCTGGTCCACATTATTTCCTTTGTGAACGCTTCACAATATTTCCCTCCAACAATAAAGGAGAGCTGTCTTCCTCAACAACAAACAGTGAAATTAGCTACCCTGAAACAAGTCTTCGGGTGGGAATGCTTTAGGTCCTGCATCACCGTTTCCTCCCGACACCCAGCGTGCAGCCCCCCTGTTCACACGCAGGCCAAGTTTTGACAGACATCAGATGCACATGTGTGTCTGTCTTTATAACCACCACATATTGGATTGTACTACAGAAAGAACAGAGGAGTTGTTTATGTATTATTAAGCCATATAAAAGTGACCAAAGCCAACTTTAATATCTCACAAGGAAAGGGCCAAAAGTGAGATTCACAAATATTAAATTGCACAAGTTGGCTTGTCCAGTGCTGTGAGCTTTGGTGTTAGGAGTCAGATCACCTGCCTCATTCTGCTTCTTTGGTCCAGAAAAATTATGTAATTACCTAACTTCCAATATTTGTGTCTCCTGCCTGCAGCCATCTCTTTAACGAGCATACAGTTCCTGGGAAAGGGGCAAGGTCTGCGCTAGTATGGAGAAGTAGGCATTTATGGTATACCAGCCTCAAAAGCAAGGTATTTTTAATCATGGAGTTATTATAATGTTAGCCTATTTTCTACTTCATTGGTCATGGACAGAGGTCTGTAGACGTCCTCTAGTGTTTAGTTCAACTCAACATATTTTATGGGACTGTCCTTCACAGGCTTTTCATCAAAACTCCATGATTTTAGAACACAAAAGGAAAGACTCTCCTCTTCCCCCCAGTTTCCTGAGCCTCAGCATCCCAGTCATGATGTCAGGCTGCCTCTACACTCCCAGCCTTGCTTGCTGTGAACAGACACTCACAGTGCACTTCCATGGCTAGTTTAAAGCCACATCTTTCCCTTCTCAACAGAATTTAAAGAATCCACCATCCATCTGCCTCTTTTTTCAATCGTGACTGTTCCTGGCCCACCAGTTTTACTGCCTTTTCTATTTGTTAATGTTTTTCTTATGTAGGTGTGCCCCATTCTGCCCATCTTCCCAAGTATCATACATCATCCTGTACAATCATGATTTTTGGCATTTCCTTCAGCTGTACAAAATATTCTTAGACTCAAGTATCTTGAAGCGTTCCCTTTGGCAAATGGTTGTAATTAAGGTAGGTGAATTTTCACCACCTTGCTTGATAGTTGCACATCAGGCATCTTGGCTAAGATGGACCCGTTAGACATCTTTTTGGAGAGAATAATTTTCTCTAAGATATTTGAAACCAGTGTGAGACTGCTGGCAATACCTTGAAATCTAGTGGGATGTGATCCTTGCCAAAAACAAACTGAAAACCAGGTAGGGAAAAGTTAAATGCTCAGCCTGGAGCAAAATTAGTTAATGCGATCCACAGCCTCGTGAGAGAACTTGTTGAAGGACTTCCAGATGTTAGGTGTGGGCCCTGGAGAATTACTACAAGAGTGAGAGGGTAAGTGCACTCATGCTGGGCAAGACTGAAGAGTATGATAATATCTAATGGGCAAACCCAAACCTGAGTCTCATGCGTCCCGACTCAACCAATCAGCTGCTACTAAGGATGCAGTGCACCTTTGTTACTGCCACATCTAACTGGGGCTGGTCCCTGACTTAGTCTGACATTCAGAGCAGCATACCAGCTCAGCATACCAATCCCCTGCTTTTCTTTGGTGGAGAAGGGCTGTACTGTGCTCTGCGCCGTGTCGCAGCTGGAACTAGATTTACAATGAACTCCTGTCTTCAGCCTGCTGACACTGGGGCTGATTTTCCTTTAGACCAGGGGGGTGGGAATGCCTTCACATACACAGCCTTGGGAGGAAGGGGGATAGACTGACTTTTAAAAAAGACTGCTTTTAAAATGGGAAAACCACTTTTTCTTCCCAAACTGCCAAGTGGAACTGACCGATGTGAACCCTGCGTGAAAACCTGCGGTAACTGTGGAGCTCTGTCCTTCATCTCCATCACCTTGCTGGGAACATGGGGACTTCAGGCAGCTGGGGGTAAGATAACATGATCAGGCAGCTCAGGTTTTCTACACAGCCCAATGAAGGCAGGGTTAGGACAGGCACAGGCAGAGGGCAATCGTTTCAGCCCATCTAGCAATGGATAAAGATTGAAGGCAAGACTCGGCATTGCATATTGCAGCATCTGTAAGGCCTCTAGTCTGCTTGCTGTGTGCTGCTAGGAGAATTATCCATGTCTCGGTGCCTTCATGATACTGTTGGTCAAGCTCAGGGTGCCGAAGTTGTGAGCAGGAATGAGGGCCTCCAGGGGCCTGCCTGTCTGCAGTGAGACTGGGTGAGAAACATTTACCATTACCTGGGCAGCAAGTTGTGGGACATTTAGTTACAGCTTTTTCTTTTTACTGCTTTTCATTCCCAGGAAGAAGGACATAGTCCTCTCCATTGAGAGAAGAACCTTCCATCTGCGGGTGACAGATGCACAGCCTGCCTTCTGCTCTTGCAGTGCTTCAGCACACGTTATATAGTCATTAGCCGCAGACCAAACCCCATAATGCATCTGGCCCTCACAGCAGACCTTCCTGCAAAGTGAATGAGATTAAAATAGCTCAAGCCAGAAGGGAAAGCATCTAACCTGCAATGTGAAACTGGGGAATGGAAGAGGAGTCTTGAAATTGTGCCTAGGACAAAAGCCCACCTGGTTTGCAGACCATCTTTTCATGCCTTCAGAGACACCCTGGACTGCTGCCAGGGTCATGCATATGGGCAAAAGTAGCTTGTAAGCTAAATTCTTCATTCCTTAAAACTGAGTACCAGTTTGGATTTGCATAGTCACAGATTCACAACATGTCCTCAGTTAACATTTTACAAAGAGTTACTGAAGCTCCAGGTATCCACCCTGCACACCAAGTGTGTTTGAGAGAACTTAACGACATGCAATGATGTGGCTTTTATTATTCTTACTGAAATGACAACACAGCTGCTTCCTGTGTATGACAAATTTACTTTGTTCAGTCGGGGGTGGGGTTAAAAGAGGTGATTTGGAGATACTGGCCAACTGCACACAGTTTGCAACATCTGGGTGAAGTCAAACAATTCAGCTGGATTTGGCTAAGGAGAAGGGCTGTGAAGTTTGAGAGCTGCAGAAGGGGTAGATCTGCCTTCTGCAGGGTGGTCGAGCCTAGCCCCCAGTTCAGCAAGTTCCTGTATTCGTGTAAGCTTTTCCTCTCACTCCCTAAGTGCCAGATATGTTTTCAAGACTGGAACAACTCAGGATCCTTTCCTCCGTTGCAAGGGGATCTGCGTGTCTATTTTTCCATGTACGCATACCCGTTTACAACAGGGAGGTATTTAGAGTCAAGTCTGTGACAGAGCCTGGCTTTAATTAAGATGTCAGTGCAATGAATCAAGCCAAAAGGAAGAATTGCCAGAAAATACAAATCATTCCTCCCACTCCCCTTTATCAAGAAGATGCAATCTGCGGACTTACCGTGGCAGCCCCAGCCACATAACCCAGGAAGGTGACCACTCACTGCTCTCAGAGGTTACCGGCATGGCCTCGGGGGGCAGCAGGTGTCCCTGCTCCTCCTGGACTTCACATGCTCTCATCTCCAGGGCTTTGAGCACCACCGATGAGTTGGTGTTTTTCAGCAGGGCAACAGCCTCGCTCCGGCTGACCCCTGTCAAGTCAATCCCATTCACGTTCAGGAGAATGTCACCTGAGACCAATAAAATAGATGATGGAAGACCCTACAAGTGTTTCCAGGTTCCCCTCCTCACCCTCAAAACAAATGACTCAAAGGCACTGGCAAGAACCTGGTGCCTGATGACGCTGTTTGTTAATCCCATTGTTTAATGTGGATAAACACGCCACAGGCATGAAGGAAGGGGACAGATCCCTGTAAACAGAAGCATCACCAATCTGGACTGAGGCTTTGGTCCCGGATGTCATATTATGTCCTGCATCTGGAGCCAAACAGCACAGCTGTGGTCCTGCTGTACCAACAAGCTTTGATACACACACCTGATGCTAGTCAGGTCTCCAAATCCCACTTCCAGCTAACAACTTTTGCACACAACCTGAGTTTGAAACCTGAAAGCTCAAAAATGGTTTTTCTCCCAGCACTTCCTAATCTGAGGACTGATGCTCCAACTGGCTCTTCATAAAGTTTGCTGGGCTGAATAACATACTATTTTTTTAATGTTACTGCCTGTTTGAATGGCCGCAAGCCAAAACATCTTTCTGTCTGCCTTATTTATAATGCAGGCACAGCAGCTTGAGAGAAAAATGCAAAGATGACCTCAATTGCTACAGGGAGAACAATAAAGGCATCATTAATGTCATGCAAACAGCCACTGTGCCAAGTGCTCCACTACTGTCTGCTGCGTGTACCAACACCAGGGCTTCCCCGGGTGTCCCCTGCACTTTGCCCACATGCTCCTCCAGGAAGGGGTCATACTCACCGCCAGTGCAGGCAGTGCAACATGAACGTTAACCTCATCTTGGGGTCTGCCCCAATGAGACAGACAGCAGCCTAAGGGCTGCTCTGAACCATGGAGCCTTATGGCACTGTTATAACATCACGTACTCATTTGGTTCTAATTTTATCAAATTAACTAGGCTGAATTTTCCATGCTGCCTCATGATGAATATTTTTTAGAAAATGTATCCCCAGTAAGAGGCAGTTATTTCCCAGCAGAAGGGAAGGGGAAACCTGCTGGTTTGCTCCTGTTGTCATGTTCTTGCATGGGTTTTGATGAGCAGCCATAAGCTCCTTCAAAGGGGAGGTTCCCACGCATGCTGGTGCTGGGCACTCTGCCCCAGCCTCATGTGGCTTGGCTGGGCTGTGGCTTTTCTGCTCCACTTTTGGGTACCTTCACTTCCCTCACACTCAGGATTTCCCTCCAGCTTTTGGGCTGTGACTGGGCTGAAGCTGAGTATGGTGGATAAAAGGCAATGGGACAGGTTGCTGTCTAGTTGCTGGATGCAGGGTATTGAGGTACTCGGCTCTTGGAGATGTAACATCCTGAAAACTGAGTTTCACAATTCTTCTGCTGCCTACCTATTCCTGTAAAACCCACTGATAAAATAAACTCCTCATCTTACTCTCAAGGCTTATTCATGCGGAGGGGGAGAAGCTATTAAATTTATCATTCTGTTACATCGAGAGCCAAAGGGAGTTACAAAGTCAATGTTTCCAGACATGATATTGAGCCACAATCCAATAACATTGCTTCATATATGATGGGAATTCTGTCCTTTGTATTTCTTTCAAAACTATAAATGATAGGACAAACAAGCATAAAAATTTGCATTTAAAACCCATGAAGTCTGCACAACAAAGATTTCAGTAGTTAGTAGATGGTGGTGCAAGCTCATTTTGTTGTGAAAAATATAATATGCCTACATCCTCCTTCAGAGAGATAGTTACAGCTACATGTTATACCTTTTCTGATAGATTACTTGAGACCCTCTAAATCTGATGTATCCCAAGATCTATGGGATAGCTGAAGATGCCTTTGTGTGATGCTCTTTCATTATCCCTCTGTTTTTCAAAGGAAGCCTTTGAATTAAAGCAGGCATTCAAAATCTCCTCTTTTTACCTGTTTTTATCCTGCTGTCTCTGCTGATAACTCCTCCAGGTTCAACACTTATCACATAGATAGGCAAATCCCATTCCCGGTTAGATGCTCCGCCTGCTACAGTCATTCCAAGCGATTCCATGTGATCTTTCCGGACAGCCACCACCTTCTCGTGACAGGTGACGGCATGAAGGGTGTTCTGTGATGGAGAAAACAACAACACCACACACAGTGGGCATGGGGACCTTACTGACAGCTCAGGCATTTTCTACTGAAATGAGTATGTGTTGAGAGAATACCAAAGCACTTCACGGCTGCCTGCCACTCCTGGCCAGATGGCAGGCATGGCTCTCTCCAGGGCTTAGGCTCTGTTGAGTCAGAGCTACAGCCAAGATAATCCCTGCTTTAATAGTTAAAGTCAGGCACTGCTCCCACCAAAATCTGAAGGGGTTTAGTATTGAGACTTATAGAAGCAGGTATTTGAAATGTAAATAAGGGATGATTGTTAAAAAAAAATAAAATTGTTCTTGATATTAATATCACTAATGGTTTTCTTATCTTTGATTATCAGGTTAAGGTCCTTATTTTGCTACTTGCAATCTGAACATCATCTGTATAGTTCATGAGAGGTGGTCCACCTCAGTTAAAAGAATAAAGCTCCTGGGGACAGATTAGAAGATAGACACTTAATTTGATTTTCCAGATTTCTGGTGGGAATACACTCAAAGAATATGTGCTTCTGTTCAGGAAAAGAGGACATTTATAGAGTGAAGAACCAGCAGCAGCTTCCAGGGTGCTCTTCCTAGTGCTTGTGCTTAAAAGGTCACTTTGAGGCAGTCATCTCTGTCTGAGGACAATCATCCCCTTATTCCTCCCCCTGAACAGGAAAAATTACATACATGCCACTCATCATGCAATTACTACTGTAGGAGAGAGAGTGAAACAAACTCAGTTGGCTTTGGGATGGGGAGTCAGCACAAGCTCCAACAAAACCTGTGAACCAAATGTCAACAGTTACAATGCATTGAGCTCTTACGGAAGTTTGAGAGACAAGGATGTTTCTCCAGAAAACTTGGATGTAAATGGCAATTGCTTTGACTTCCTTAAGGATTTTATAAGCTGTGCTTCTGGTTTCATCTCCTGAAGATCCTAGCCCATCTTACAGAAACACCACCACCCATTCCAGGCTGCTATGTAGATATAATAACATGCTGATAAACATATTTCAAATGTATATTAAAAAAAACCAGCCTAGTCATTCACAAGTGCGACCTCACGTTTACAGTATGCAAAAATAATCTATAAAACTCATTTAAAACCACATTAATCTCTTCTTAGAAATCTGAAATCCCACAAAGACATTCTACCTCAGTTCCTGGGCCAGCAACACAGCAAGTGGAGCAGGCGAGTCTACAGCTGTTCCCGCAGTGACAACAATGGAGGGAAGATGACAGCATCAAGAAGATTTTATGGGATCAGGGCAGGCTATATCCTTGCTTTGTGAGTTTTTTTTAAAGGTATATTTGATGCAGCTGACTCTGCATAAGGATTTCTATGATGCAATATCAACAACAAAACCCAGGACCTTTTAGCAGCTTAGCAAAAGATCTCTAGATGCCTGAGCAGAAGAACAGTGGCTACCATAGAGCTCCAGGAACAAAATGGCAAAGAGCTCAGTGGAAAAGGTCTTCTCTTAGTCACCAGGACAAAAACCAAAGTGATATATAGCTGTTTGGACATATCACATCTGATCCACGTAAAACACAGGCACTGTGTCAGAGTGATTTTGCTTATGGCTTGTAGATGAACCTAAAAATTTCTGAAGGTTTTACAACATTTCCTTAAAAAAAATAGTATAAATGTTCTAGTTCAGGTAATTTCAAGTTTTCCCTTTTATCTTTAAGATGAAAATGCTTTCAACATAGTAGTTCTGTCTTTGTGCAAACTAAACTTAATGTTTCATCCGCGTTTGTGAAAAATGTTGTCCTTCTCCCCTTGGAAAGGAATGGCTTTCCATCAGGAGAAAGCCGCTTCCTGGAGCATGTGGGATAAGGGCACTACTAATGGTCACAAAAAACACAGTCTGAAATTTTGTAGCAAAACATGAACTTGGAATTAGATTTACAACTCTGAGTGTTCAGAGCCATCCTGTTACTTACGCAGTTTCTGTCACGTCTCAGACACCAAAAACATTAACCAATAATCTGGATAATGCTCTATTTTTGAGGAAATGACAAAGAGAGAAGCAGATTTCAAAGCAGTGCTTAGTACTTATCTTGTTACTTTTCAATGAATAATCGTAAGAGCCCTGGTACTCATATGGCTCAACCATGTAGGACTAGTTTTCCTTTGAAGCTACTCTTCCACATGTCATTTTTTCCATGGTTTTAGATAGAAAAGAATTGGGGTGACTCGGCTGAGATGAAAGCAGTGATGAAAGGAAAGGAAAGCCTTTCTTAGTAAAAACATATAGAGCTTTCTTGGAGGTACAACTGATAGTGAGTAAACCAGTTAAAAGGCAATGTTTATCAGTCACTGCATTTCAATGCATTCTCTTCTAAACAACTGTCCTTCTCTGTCATTTTGAAGTGACCTTAGAGGTCAGGAGAAGAAAAACATAACAGTTCATCTCCACTTTTTAATTTATTTATTTATTTTCTGTATATTTACTGGAAAATAAATATTTACAGCAGATTATCATAACATCAAAGCCATGACACATGTCTTTCAGGCAAAACAAGTAGCTGTAGCTGTTTGGAAAAATGTATTTCACCTGAAGGCTCATATGGTTAGAAAACACTGCCTGCTCAAGCAACAGGGTGACAGGTTTGTTTTAAATACTAAACAATTTGTTAGAGAGGAGTAAGAAAAGAGGTCCAGTTAAAAACAAGTGCTATATAATTAATGGCAAAGCTCCCACAGACTTCAGAGAAATTGAATCTGGCCTATTTATGCATTACAGCCCAACCTAGCAACCTTGGCTGCACAAGAAAGTGTTTCTGTCATCTCTTTTCTTCATCCAGGCAGCAGCCAGAACAGTTTGGGTCATGCCTCCCCTATCTCCCTACATAGCAAAACGGCTCAATGAGAGTCTGCGCTGGACCAGTCTCCTGGCACACCGTACAAGTGGCACCACTGCCTCCAGAGAAGGATGGGGTTGCTTTGGACCATCCTTCTCTTTCTCCAGCACCTTGTTGGCTACACGGCTGGTTGCCATTGGCGCTGGCCTGGATAAGAGCTGCCTCCTTGGACTTTCCAGATGGAAGCAGGCTGTTGGGAGGGCAAGAGCCTGGCCAAAAGCAGTTCCTGAGCTCTCATACAGGCACTATGGCTGCTGGAAGCTAGAGTTTATTCTTGGTGCTGAGTGCAGCCAAGAGCAGATTTCAGTCTACGTTTACGTATGTGCTCTACAGGGAGACCTGCTCCTTCAAAGAGAGAGTTCCTGACCTATGAATAGCACCTCCTGCAGTTATCTCAGGGGACAAAAAACACCTTAAAATTAATCAGAATTCATGGCAGTTAGCAACCTACCAATCAGACATAATAAAGCAATCCCTCTGATGGCAGCAGGTAGTAGACTCAAAGCACACGTGCATAGGAAAGTCCCTTGACAATCAAGTCTGCCAAGAAGCATTGCCTTGGTTTTGAGCTGTAGTGTGTGCCATGTTAGGACACTGTACAAACCCATGGCCTTCAAATATTTCTCCTGTAGTAATTTCTATTTTAAAACACATAACATTTTATATAATATTATAACTTATTACATTTTAGAGTAACATTTTAAGTCTGCCAAAGCCTAGAATTTAAAGATCTTGAGTTGCAAATGTTGTTCAGTTAAGCCTTCAGAAAATAAAAGGCATGAGAAATTCAAACTGACACACTCATACCCTATTAAAGGGCAAATAACACTCCAGTAATGATTGTTTGAGACCAAAAGCCCACAGTGCCTGAAGCTTATCGTGTCCATTGGCTGTACTGATCTCCTGATCTATTGCCAGAGCATTTCCTCTGATATAAGCCCTCCACTGCACACACACAAAGCTAAAGGGAGCTAGACACAGCTCAGAATTTTCTTTTTTGGCAGTAATCTTCCCTGGAAAGTGCCCAAATGGTGGTACTGGGCAGAAGCCCACAACACCACACCCCCTCATGTGCTTATGTAGTGCCCATCTACTATGGCAAACTGGAAATCCCCCTAAAAGCTTTGACCTATCCAACAAAAGATGATTCTTTAGTCTTTAAAGGGCTGTTGCAAGGTCAACATTGGCACTTCGATCTCACAGCTGCCCAAAATAATGTTGGATTTACCAAGAATTCCCACCTAACACCCTTGAATACAGGAAGAGAGAATGAGGATCTAGGACAGTTTATGAAAGACCAGTCATATTCCCAAATAATCTTGTGTGGTGTCAATTAATCTGATCAAGGTGGTAGAGCTGGCAGGTGCTTGGAGCATCACTAGAAATTGTATAGTAGCAATACAAGCTAATTGCTGTCATACATGTATCTCCCTAAGGAAATCATTACTCCATTGGAAGCAATGCCTTGCAGATGCACGATTAGCTGGGCACTATTTGATGCTGGGTATGAGCTACCGAGTGTTGACTCTGCTCTGTGGGTTAACTCCTGCTGATCCAGTCTCACCTAAAAAGGACTGGGTTTGTGACTTCATGAAAAAGGAAAACTAAAATAAACAGACACTAGTATATTTCTTACACATAAAAACACTGAATAATCTAGTTAGGAAAAAAAAAGTGAAAAAAACCCTGGTATCTTTAAGCATTTGTAAAATTCAGAGCTACGCTTGTCTCCTGGCTGACAGCTGTGCACCCAACCTGACAGCTGATTTGGTCCAAAGGTCCCTTTAAGGACACATCTGGCTGCCCATCAGGCAGAATGGATTTAACACAGCCCTGCCTGTCCACCTTCCTGATGCACCCCTGGCATGGGTGACCAGGGCACCAACTCACAAGGGTTTGCATAAATGGTGACAGAGGGCGATTAATGTGTATTAGCCAGGCACATGACTTTAAATTTGGGAAAATAAATTCAGTTTCTACAAGGACAGACCTTGTTTTGTCTGTAGTGCAAAGAATAACTTTGAGCAACTCAGAAAAGGTATTTTCAAAGCTCCTGATGCAGTGTTTTTTACTTTATAACTCATATATACTCATATATTTGATCATGAGAGTCTCCCAGCCTTATGCAGGGAGCATAGTGCATGTCTAAATGAAGTGAGTGCACCATGCCACTGGGCACAGAGGAGCAGCTGCAGGGACAGTTTGGTAACCAGAGCCATATCTGGGCAAGACAGTTGCTTTATGCTGTGCAGCCCTGGGCTTGGTCCTATCCCACGTGAGTGCCAGGTGCTGGCAGAGCAGAACCAACACGTTTTGTGTCCAAAGCTCCACAAAATGACAGCACTCTCACAGTGGCTGTGGACATTACAGCTGCCGTCTGTCACCACAATGCCATCCAGGTTAGACCACGAGTGTCTTAAGCAATGAACAACAGGCTAATAATGACCATAATTTTTCTATAGCTTATAGGAATTTCTCAGGCCAATATATGAAAGCTTTTTGCCTGAAGACTTTGCTCCAGATGGAGAAACTTCAGATAAGGCTCTTCTTTTCACAGGGGCACATTACCCTGTGCTGTCTTGCAGCGCCAGCCAGGTCTGGGCCCATGGCCAGAACACCGTGTGCTCATCAGCCCCCTGCTGCACCACTGCCCTTCGCCTTCTCCTTCCCTCCCCACCCCAGATGGAGTCAGGGCAGAAGCAGCATATAAATAACAAGCAGCACAGCTTTTATATTTCCATTGCAAAATAAGACACGTTTCTTCCTGTGACAGAAACCAGAAGTAACACCCCAAGACACTAAAATACCAGCTTCCTGCCCAGTCCCCTATCCCACGGTCAGGAGAGAAACCACACGAGCGCTTGTGCCCTCACCTTGCTGGGGTTGTTTCTCTCGGAGGGACAGGCCTGGGGGCTGCTGCCACTGTAACTCCAGCCAGTCTCCTGCAAGATGTCGGGGGTCTGCTGTCTGGTCTGCCGTGACACGATGAAGTGAACCTGCTTGTCGCTGGCCTGCAGGAAGAAGTACAATGTCAGTTCCACCACCCTGGTGAAATAAAGCCCTGTGCTTCAGCCCCAGAGGGCTCATGAATGATGAATCCCATCTAAATGTGGTTTGAATGTCCCACTAGCATTGCTGCAATCAAATAAAGCAGTATCATCACCTCAGATCAATGAAGTCCATAAAAATTTGCTGCCAGTGACTTAATGCTTCTCTTGGAAATTTGGTGTTTACTCTGAAAACCCCTTCCTATCTGCCCTGAGTTAAGCTGGCTGCAGTGACACACCCCAGTGAGAGCTGAGCAGCTCTCACACACACCTGCATACAGCACTGCAGAGGAGCACTGTGCTCCCTACTGCACCAGAGCACAGAGAAAGAGGGAGGGCACAAGCCAGCACAGAATAATGGAGTTTAGGGTAGGAAACTAGCCCATACTCTCACTCTAGGAACAGGAACTGAAAAACAAGTTAACCCAAAATAAGCTCCAAATGGTTTGGGGGCTTCTTGCCCAACACAGTCATACTGATGTGCCTGAGAGATGCTGTGGAGCTTCTACTGAGTAACATTTGCTCATTATTTTTAAGGTGTTCTCTGGGTGTTCTTAGTGTTGTTAATTCTGTGTACAGAAATTCTGTCTTACTGGATCAGCAGTGTTTCCCTAGAAGCAAATGGCTTCATTCTTCCCTCAGTGAGACTCATATGAACCTGTTCAAGACAACAGTGTTGCAAAGATAGAGCTAAGAGGGAATACATTTTAGCTAGGTAAAACATAGATATCTGCCATAAAGGCAAACCATCATACTGAACTAATGTGCAGAAATAACCTCAGTGCTATAGAAGCATAGTCAAAAAATAAAAATTTAATCCTCTAATCTCCTTCTCTCCAGGCTCAAGACCTTGGTGTTGTAGCAGGAAGAAGGGACTCTTAAAGGCCAGCCTGTGGAGTAACTCCTGCCAGCTTGCACAGAGGTTACTACAGGGGAACTGCTCAATATCCAACATGGACTTCCTGGTAAACAGGTCTGGAGGTCTTGATCCCCCTGGGGCTGCAGTACCAACAAGCATAATTACTGCAGCCCCAGGAATATCAGGCCTCCAGAATGAATTGCTGTCATGCTGATGTGCCCTGCTCACTGGGGAGAAGCTCTAAGGAAAGCTGGCATTGAACAAGCAGCTGGAAGCCAAATCCAGATCCAGTTGCTCTATTGAAATCAGATCTCCCACATGCAATTAACAGAAGCCGGAGGAGGCCCTTGGGATTTTTGTTTTTATACTTTGGCTTGTCTTTTATGGGGCTGGATTCAATAGTAGTAGCCTTGAGTTAAAAAATGTTTATGAAATATGTCATGGTACTTAAAAAAAAAAAAAACAACAAACAAACCAAAAAAGCAACTTGCCTCTTCCAAAACTTGGAATCTGCGTCTTCAGATTGTACTTTTTCCAAGGAAGGTGATATTTCAGTAATAAATGCACTTCTTTGTTACTGTCCCAATATCTTGGGAGATATTTTTTTTCACCAGCAACTCAAATTTCCACAGCTTCATAATACATTACTTGGAACATGAACATATATTTCAACATAATTTCCTAGGTATTTTTATTTTTACCAGGTCTGCTTTGTTAGAATATTAATTCCTGGTCTCTGGACTCAGATGATATCCAAAAGCAGAATTCTGTATCTTGGGAGAAAGGAAACCACCCTAGTACTGAGTTTATAATACGATTGCGATAGAACTGATCAATACACCTTCTAAGGTGTATTAAACCTCCTAAGGGTATATGGTCAGATGAAAATCCAGTTTTCTCTAAAACAAACAACTTAAACTTACTCAACTTCTGTTTAAAACTCATCTGCTGCCAAATGGTTAGTCTCAAAGTTGGTTATTTAGAAGAAGGTTGTAAATGTGATTAATTCTCATAGAATGACTAGCAGAAGTTCAACAAGAGTCTATTGCAATGTCACATTTGTCTCCAGGTCAGTCCAGTTAAGTAATTTCTTAGAAGTCTAGAGTGTTTTAAGAAGTTATCCAAACAACAAGATCAGCTTTTGTATTTATGTACTTCCATAGAAAAACCCATTAACATTTCTACTGATCAGAATATTAATGACTGCTTCATTCTGATGCCTCCATCCCTCCCTCTTACCACTTTTTCCCCCAATTCCTCCTCTGTACTTACACCGAAGCAAAAATGAAATGAAGTATGTTTGAGACTGAATGCAAGTAATAGCTGAAACAATCTACTAGAATTACAATTTGTGTTAGACCCAAAGCAAGTCAATCAAGGAGGCAGAGAAAGAGAGGCACCTTCTGAGCATCTGGTAGGCAATGCATCTTTAAAGAAGGCAGCAGTACTGCTGCCCCATCTCTTGCAGGGATGATGAAGCATGGATGTGCTCCTCATCATGACCTGCTTTGGGCTGCTGGTGGTTATTTTGATGGAGAGGGGGCCATGGGCCTGTCACAGCTGCTCTGAACTGCTGTGGGGAAAAGAGGGAGAAAGGAGGATGAACATCTGGGGGCAGTAAAGTCTGGTTCAACCCATGCAGCTCAGCTTGATGTGCTCACACGAACACTCACTGATCTGTTACCTTGTCCCTTTTCTTGTCCATCCCATGGAAAACAGATGTGGAATGTCACGTTATTTAGTCTAAGAAGTGCCACATCTGACACAAGGCCATGACTAAAGATGACGCAACAGATGGAAAGCAGCAAATTCCCAAGTGTTACGATGTGTGCACATTCCTAATTAGTCCTTGCATGTTTTCTTCATTTCAGTTCTTGTGACTGAGCTTATAAACAGACAGACATCTAATCTATTGAGTAACAACTGCTTCACATACGCTAATGCATAATCGCCAAAGGCCTGAAGAATTCAGTTATTCGTTATGTAACAAACCCAATCAGATTCCACAAAAATCTGATGTTCTCTCAGCTGTGCTTGGCCTAACAAGCCACCACCACCTTCTAAGGAATATTAGTTCAGTTTTTAAAGAAACTGATGGTGTATTTCAAGCTTCTGCCACTGTTAATTTGAAGACCTCAATGAACTGTGAGTGACACACACCGAGGTCTCAACAGGCAGGATAGTGTTGAGAAATCAGAGGACACAATGAAACATCCCTTCATGTAAGAAGCAAATGCAAAACACTTGAGGCTTCAGTATAATGTATTTTTCTGGCATAACATGGAAACAGGAAAGCAAACAATAACTGATGAAAAAACATGACAAAAAAGACACACATTCCGAGAATTTTGCATTAGAGAAATGTGATTCACAGTGCTCACATCAATGCAACGTAATCCTGGCAGTTTAGAATCCTAAGTCCCCCCTTTGATGGGCATGTTGTTTAAATTCCCAGGGACTGGTGTGCATTTCAAGCATTATTATAAATAACATCCACTCTTTGGAACTCTATGAGAGTTTTAGTTGATTTTTAAACACTTGTGTGTGAATGGTCTCATTAGTCATTTTTTCCATTTCATCTCTAGGCCGCATGTGTTTTTTGCTTATTGAAGCACTGTTGCCTTGTTTTGTAGCCATAAAGAATTGTTCCAAGAATACCAATATTTTAGAAAGGTTTTCATTCCAGACTTGTTTCTCTCTGAGAATTTCAACCTCCCCCACCGCTGCCTTCTGCTCCCAGTTAGTGAGCTACATAAAGTAACCTAGAAAGATACTGGACCAGAATTTCAACAACTGGATTACACTGTTTTCTTTACCTATGCTATAAATTTCTCAGTAAAAGTTGTCTACAGCCAACTGTGAGCTTATGCTAAAGGAGGAATCCTTTCAACAAAATACACAGATTCAAATGTTTGTTCACTCTGACTTATGTTACCCTGATTATACCTGAAAGGGGAAGGAACCAGCCTGATTTGACACCTTGTTATGGAGGCACATAAAGTTCTTTGATAGCTGAACAGTCTGTGCCTCCAAATGAAATGTAAAGTTGCACAAGTATAGTAACTGCTATAAACATGAGATCAAAAAACTAAAGAATCTTGGGTTTGTTTTTTTATACTAAAGTTTTCTAAAAATGTAGGCTGTAAATAAAAAAAATGAAAATAGATATGGAGGTAAAATTAGGCAGAAGCCGACTGATTTTGTAGCTGAGAAAGGCACAGGGTTTTTTCTGACAGTTTTGTTCTAAGACTGTTTAGTGCATTGCAGAGGCACTCCTTTGGTTCTCTACATGAGTCTAAATAGAGATATATAAAAACTGCAGTTACAGATCCATTTTTTCCAAAACATCTGGATTTCCATATGCTGAATTTAGGCAAGAAATGCCTACAAGGTATGCGGCACCTTCAATTGTAAAACACACCCATGGGAAATCAGAATCTAGGAGGACGATATTTATCCTGAAACATGCGGTCCATTGCCTTAGGCTGCTCTAGTTTGTTCCAGGGATGCACCAGGGAACACTGTGGTTCCTTCTGAGCTGGAGGAGTCAGGACCCAGCTGGACACAATACTCCCAGGGTAGGTGCAGGCTGGCCTGCCTTTTGGCAGTTGGCATCCCTCTTTGCTGATGCACAGAGTATATGGATTTTGACATTGATCTGTATATTACAAAGCCTAATGGTAGCAGACATCACTTCAAGAGTCCATGCTTATCTTCACCCTTGTACCCACAGTGGGACCAAGGAGTTTTTAGAGGTGCAAATTCCCACCCAAGCTTGACACATCTCCTTTCCTCCCCCAAATACACACACATTAATTTTGTCCCCTACTTTGTAATAGACAGTGAAAATACACTGCTTGGTTTTTGCAAAGTTCAGAAACCAATGTCAAAGTGATAGTTACAAACCTGTATGAGCTGGGCTGCACTCTCTGGACTGCCGTACCGATGATCGTGTCCGTTGATAGCCAACACCCGGTCGTTCTCCTGAAGCTGTCCATCACGGGCAGCTACACCACCTTCCAGCAAGTTGAAAATAAATACCCCCGGTTCATCAGCCTTGCGGACCAGCTTTATTCCCAGCTGCTCGTCTGGGCTACTTTTGTTTAGCACAATGTGGAAACTGTCATCCCTACTGCAGTGAGCATCAAGGGGAAGTCCACTGTTTCGGCATCGGTACCTCTGCTCTCGGAGTACTGTCAGTCGGAGCACGTGGCAGGGTTGCTTCAGGATTGACAGGGCATAGTTGTGGGGCACATTTTTGATGTCCATGCCATTTACCTGGAAGAAAGAAGCCGAAATCAGCATCAGAAAGACTGTCTCATCTGAACTGGCACTCAAGAGGACAGATCTATTTACGCAGATGTCTTCATACGAACTGACATGTGCTACTTCAAACTGTGTCACACAGAAAGCCAAGTTTGCAGTGCAGAACAGTTTGCCCCCAAGGAAAGGACACGCTGTACAGACACTTTCTTCCCTTTTGTTCCTCTTTCTCCCTGATAGTCTCCAGACATGCATGTTATTTTTCATCTTTATTATTACTCTTTCTCAAGCTCCAATATCTTTTCATTTATCTCAGTTTTACTCCACTAACTGCTTATTTCAAATCACCTTGCAAGACTTTCCTTTCACTCCCACCAATTTCCTACTGTTTCTCAACTTCATTATCTCCCAGCTCTTCTAAGTACAGTTAAAAAAAAAAATATCTCCACTAATGAATCTCTAATTAAAATGAAGAAAAGAACCTCAAGTAGAAGCTTAAATGCCCTGGATATTTACTAGCAATTATGCTGATATACCACAACAGAATCAGGCTTTTTACATTTCTCAGTGTTTTCCAGGTAAGATTTAGCTCAGATAGCAGTAAAACTGCATAACTGCCACTTCTTTCACTTGGCTGGGGAAAAGATAGAGGGAAAAAAAAAAACAACCCAAAGAGCTTCCAGTCAGTCCTGTCATATTTGTGTGTGTAAGAATGACTAGGCATTGCACTTTATCACTGCTTAATGAAGACCAGGTGCAAGGTTGTAACTTGTTGCTGGCTGGAAAACCTGGATCGTACAAGCTATTTCCATGTAGTTTTACACTGCACAGGTTGAACCATTTAAATATTAAGAAATGTCTCCAAACTGCAACAGAAATGATCCCCAACACAGACAAAAGTGCTTGACAGTTTGTTTTTGCAGTCTGCCTGTGTGGACACAACAGGACTGTCCCTGTTGCAGCCTGTGGGAGGGCTGCACCCTTAGAGAAACAGATCAACTAACTTTAAGTTAAGCCAGAAATGGCATGAGCTGCACCATCATGGGCTGAAATTGATGGGAATCCTCTGTCAACCTCTGGGCAGTCAGCCACAGCTCGGGAGAGCTGAGCTGTGCCTGTCAGTGCTGCAATCACAGCTTTGCACTGCAGTTTGGATGTGCCCCACAGAAACAGTTTTTGCTCAGTGGTGCCATTAACTGCTGCTCTGTGCTGGCATCAGGACAAAAAGCCTCCCTGAAAAGCACAACTGGGTGACACTCATCCAGCTGTGACCTGGAAAAACAGTCCAGAGGTATGTTTAAGAAGTGTCAGAGTGAGTTCCCCCACAACATGATCTTTAGAAACGCCTTTGGTCATGTTCTGTCAGACATGAAGCAGAAGACATGTCACAACAATGTCTCAAGAGTCCTCAGCTAACACGGGGGTCAGCAGAAGTGAGGAAGGCATGGAGGCTTACAGGTGGTTCTCTGAACTTCAAAGGACAGTATCCTTAATAAATTACTCACATGTAGTCAGTAGGGCACTAACCCTACCAACCAGGCATGCCACAGAAGAGAGTAAGATGGACATCCAGAGTCCCATCTGGAAAATGGCCATGAGATATGCATGCCAGAACTTGCAGTCTTCCAGCTCCTGTAGCCTTATCCCAGCTAACTCCACACTAGATAGGCTGTGTGCCAGTATGAGTCTATCCATGGCAGTGTAGTCCTGAATGAACAAAGCAGCTTGCTCAAGTGTTTACCTGTAATTTGGAAAACCTATGCCGAGTTCTTTGCTGTCTCTACCATGCTTCCACCAGTCTTGGAGATAGCTGATTCAAGATGCTTGGGGGGTACCTGCGTGAGCTGCAGCTGTACCTTTGGCTTGCAACGAGAACATACCAGTGTACTACAACTACACACCATCAAAACATCAAAGCAAGGAAAGGAGCTTGTATTTTCTTTCACCAATCTTTTCTTCTAAGGATTGAAGTATTAATATAATTTAGCATCCTCACTGAGCTCCAAGTTGCTGGGGCAGCTGAGAGTGAAGCTCCTCTTCAAATGCTATTGCTGAAGTCACTGCTGACAAGATACGTGATCTTTAACCATCTGGCTTAATTCTTGTTCATCTGTTATATATTTATATAAAAACAGGAGCAGAAGTAGCAGCCAGAAGCTAATGCCTGAATGCTGCTCAGGTTTTTTCTTTGATATTTCACCTGTGGCTGCTGGTGGAGCAACACTCCCAAAATAGAACAGGCAGTGTCTCATGCCCTGTATTGCTGAATACATCATACAGAGTAGCTAGATGCTGAAATAACCCTGATCAGGCCTCTATCACCTGTGCTGCTGTAAGTGTGATGTAAGGCAATGGAAACCTCACTTGCTGAGATTTAAGCCCACGGCTCATTAGAAACAAATTGGGCAAAAAGCCCAGCCTCTGCTTTCAGAAACAAAATTTTTGCACTACTAGGTTAGAAATGCCAACAGGCTATTGCACTACCTTGTATTTTGGATCTACCATGTTTGGAGAGAAATCAATGAGGCCTGGTAGTGAACAGGAAAACAACACAAATCCGTAAGCCTCAAAAATTGTTTAAATGAATGAAATCATCACAGCATGCAGAGGGACTGAACGTCTTTCTGCATGCATCATTCTACCCACACAAACCAGCAACATTGTAAATCTCATCTTATGCACAATTTACACACAGTCTCATTCTTGGTTAGGATACTTTTATCTTGTGCCTCAGAGGTACAATACCGTACCTTTAGTATCATGTCTCCAGGTAGCAATCTTCCATCTCTGGCAATTACTCCATCTCGATAAATATGCTGTATAATGATGTGAACCAAAGGAGTCTCACTACCTCCCACGATCCTAATGGCCAGGTTTTCGTGGGGATTGGTACGGTTGATCTTAATGCAGGTAATTTCACCATCTGGAATCAGGTGATACAACCTGGGAAAACCTGGAAATGCACATTGCAAGGTATTTATTTGACATCACAGCTTCGCTTTGTTAAAACCTGCATTACACAACTTCAAGTACCTGCCAGTTATCCAAACTAGGTTATGGATGGATGTGATCTGTACTAAGTGGGCATGAAAGGATACGTATGTTTGCTGAGTGGACTTGAAGAGATTTATTTTTTTTTTAATTAATACATTCAAACTTCCTCTTTTTTTCTTTCCTCCCAAAACACAGCCCTAAAAATTTGATGAAATCCAGACAGATGAAATGGACTTAAAAACAGTTACATGTGCTAATATTTTAAAGGAACAAAATACATTATTAGTCACCAGAGACCCCTCTGAACCAGGCTATAGTTCCTTGCTGGCCCTAAAGCAGATACACATGGACATCTCAATAAAAATCCATCCCAGCTGTGGTGACTGCAGACTGCTGTCTCAATGGTAGCATCCCAGGATGGCCCATTTTCCTCCATCTTTGGTGCCATAGCAGGGAATGGGCTCTGGGCCAGTGACATCCAAGGAAGTAGGTTTTTTACCTTCAGCTGCCAGAAAGGCCAGGCAACTCAAAGCACATAGTAGTTTCACTACCAGACTGCTCTCCTTCCATCACTGCTTGAACTCAAGGAAGCAGGAATGACTGGCCCTTACTGTGATGTGCCTGTATTAAAACAACAGTATGCTCAAGGTGTCTGGAGGAAAAAAACAACTATCTGCTGGCCCAGGCAGTCTGGCTGTGGGGAGCAGGGATTAATGGTGGGCAGGTGTCTTTTTTGTAACACACTGGGTAGGAGTATCCTCTTCCAAACTCTACTTTTTAATGGCACATTTTCTTTCACAGCACTAATACTTTCTTTCCTCCTAGATCAGTTCAAAATTTTAATCCACTTTCAACAGGAAGTATAGTTGAAGTAAAAGCACCAGTGAGATTTCTGGAACAGGTATGTCAGCTTTCAATTATTTTTGGATCCTCTGTAAATGAGAGAAAGCTTTTGAATTTTTTTTGTATTTGGGTCCAGTCCAATGCTTATATGAAAAACCTGTAAGCTGAAAAATTAAGTGCTAATATTTTTTCAATAACCTATTTTAGAAATAAAAGTACAGTGACTGTTACTGAACAGCAGTAAAGCGTTAATTTTAACAGAGCACTATCTGTGACAGAATATATATTTTCTACTACAGAATTAACAGGCAACAAACCAGCAAGGCACCACAACCTTTTGGGAGAGAGCAAGGGGAAAGAAAGAACAAGAAAAAAAAAATAAATTAAGAAACACCATGTTGCATCCCTTACCACTTCTTTGATCATGTGCTCTTCAGGGCGGGAAGCTGTCTTCCTCCACGTCTGTAAAAAGCACCTACCGGCAGCACAGTCTTCGACTTTGTGGTTTTACACAGAGTTCACAGGCAATAAAAGTCTATCTAGATAACTATACAACCTTCATCAACCTCATAACCAAGTATTCATTTCGTTTATACTCTTTTAGTAGCAGTTTTTGCTCTAATATGGGGTTGCTTCAGTTTTGCACACAACTTCAATGTCTCAGGAATGTAAAGTGCTCTATTTTCCCCATACTCTATTTTCTGAACATTGTTTGCCCAGCACGTAACTTGTTAGCTTCTCTGTAGCCTGAAGGATGGTTTCACTCTATCTAAATCCAGGCCTCTGAGACAAATATATAATTTGGAGATTTACTGGCTCTGGCTTCCTTTATAGTGTATGGGCACCCAAATGGACTGATACCAATTTCTCTGCTAAATCACCCCTGCAGGTGCTAAACTCCCTCCACTGCTATGTAAGAAGAAAGAGGAAATTGACTCTGGCATCTTAGTGGGGTGCTTAAAGGCAGAGGATACCAGTATGCCTCAAAAAACACCAAAGGTCTGATCCCTGCATCAGAATAAGCATGCACATTTTACACCCTCAGTGTGGCTATAAGGGTATTTAGATGTAAAATGCAAATGACAGTCTGGGTCCCCAGATCTTCTCTGCAAGGAAATAGAAGTATCTCTGTATATTTTGCAGACTACCAAAGGGGCCCTAAAGCAGAACTACTTCCATTTCCCCTTGCATGATAATTCTTGCATGATAATTCATCTCATGTCCTAAAAAGCTGTGATTTTTGTCTCCAACACTCATTCCCCTGCACTTTATTCCAAAAATTTTTCTAACAGAATTACACAGTTAACATTTCTTGACCATGGAGAACAGTGGACTGAACATGATATTGACACTTTCATGTTATTTCAGTCTGTAATTATCTCAGAGCAAAAACAGTGCAACAGGGCAGTGAATGAGTCTCTACACTTACAGAAAGATATACGTAAGTCTTATATAAGTTCTAAAATTACACAAGTTTCTTCGAATTTTGAACAATGCCTTATCTGGTTTTTAAGTCTTGCAGTGGCAATTGGCTGACTTTCAATAAGACTTCATGCAGATTCTTTTAGAAGAATTTTTAATACCTAAATTCCTTCTCAAGTTTGCAGTCTACAACAAAATGAATCTTCCCAAGACAATTTTTCTTGCCACTCTGCAAGTCATTAAGGTTTCTCTCTTCATAGTTATCAAGATGTACTGCCTCACCTCCTGTCTTCCTTTGTGTTCGTTATCAAATAAATACAGTTAATAAATTGCACCATTTTCTCCTCAGAAGGACCAAGAAATCAAAATAACTCCATGAGCTTTATGCTCTCTTCCTTGAAAACTTGCCTCTTGTTTCATCCCACACACATATGTGGACATTTATATTACCATTTATATTACCAACAACCTAGACTGTCATAGGCAAAAGGCCAATACCTGTTTTGATAAACAGTAAATTTGACAAACTAAATTTATAAAATACACCAATACTTTTCTTTTGAGTAAGAAAATTCACAATCACTTTTTCACCGTACATTGTGCGTAGTTTGATCAAAACCTACTACCCCTATTTCACAATAATGTCACGTCTGTAAAGCAATGTCTTCAACTTGAATTTTTCTAATGTATATACTATACCCAGAAAAGGTGGATCCTGCTCTAGCACCAGGTTGCATACAGTGAATTGGGCCTCAGCAGCCCAACTTAAAGGACTCCAACTGGACTGAGGGCTTATACCATCCACATATACACAGCCTGTTGTAAGGCTGGAGCACCAGTTTGCACAGACCCCATTTTCCAGCCCTTACACTCTTCATTAGAATTCTCCGTTCCCTTTGATTAGGTTTTCCAGAGCAGGAAAACCCAGGAGTATTGCATACCTTTCTTTACCATTTTATACTTCCAGTCCTTAAATATCGAAGAGCTGCCAAATCTAGAAAGAAGTAAACTTTCTGTCTTGTTTTTGGTGATTCTTGCAGGTTTTCCCACAGAGTGATGTGGTTTTGTCACCAGGGGTAGTATGGAGCATTCTGAATCTGCCAATATAATAAGATGTCATCTGCATTCAGAAATATTGTGTGTGCTTTTTCCTCAAGCAATATTAGTGTGCAATTTTATTGATATTCTCACACATTCCATTACAGTAACATATTACATAGGAGACATCAGCTCCACACAGCAAACTCCACTTGTCTGGTACAATGTAGGACACCAAGCACTCATTAGTATAGTGGCCATGAGACTGTAATACAAAATTTTAAGTATGGTTAATATTTTATCCCCACAGTTTATAATAGTGGTAGCGTTCCTTCAGTGCTCAGGTTTTGGCTGACTTCTGTGTGCACCATGCTCCTTCTAACAGTGCTGCCATGAGGATAACTTCTGCCTTCATTCCTAGTATCCAGTGTGACAAAGAACTGTGTAACGTTTGCTATGATTCTTGAATCCAGATTACTCAAAGGTCACTGTGAGCAAAACCTGCATCTCAACTTTCAAGTCCTTATTCAGATCAGAAAGTTTGACTGACGTGAAGTGCCAGCTCACACCCCCAAATAAAGCTATCTGCAGGGACACGTACTCATGCTTCCCAGCACCTGGTCACCAGAAATTAAAGGAAGCTTGTTTAATTTATTCTTGGAAAATTCTTGTGTCTGCAAATGTCACACACACTTGCACTAGTATGGGACTTTGTTCTGCAACTCTTCCTTCCCAATTGATTTTCATTTAGCATTTAATTCTCCTAGCAGTTTGCCATCATTTGGATTCAGTGCCTTCCATTAATTCTCCAGAGATGCTGGTCCAATGGCAGGGGACAAGCAGAAGGCAATGCCAACTCTAATATCTCTTCTTGCTTATGGACATTCCTCTCACCAAAGGAGTTCCCAAAGAACTAAAATGAAACTCTTGTAGAATTGAATGTGTTTCAAAAGAGTTGTACCTATCTCATCTCCAGCAGGGAAAGGTTTTTGGGCTGCAGCTGGAAGAAATGCTCCAGAGCCAATCTCTTCAAAACTGCCTGGCTCTTCCTCCTACAGCAGAGAGCTTTGAACCAGTTCTCTAAGATTTCCAACAGCTGTTTTGGGAAATCAGAACTGCAACTGAATCAAAACTAGGAAAAACAGGAACAGAGTGGGATTCCTGAGGGATGCAGCCTTCCTGAGACAGAAGATTGGCTGCGTTACCTTGTCCTGGGGCTGGATAAGCTGCTTTCTTGTCTGCCCATAGAGAGAGCCTTAATACCTACAGCCAACTGTGTTTCACTTACCTTCTTTTTCTTCATGTACATTTCCCAGACATTAAAGTATTTATAATAAATAGTTATCTCTCATATATACATATAAATATATAAAATACAACTTGTCTCAGATGGAAGTAGGAGTGAGATACACCCATACAACAGAAGAGTCTGTTCTGTGGTCCTGTCAGAGCCTGCCAGGGCTGCCTTGGTCTTGACTGCTGTAAAGCAATAACAGATGGTAGAACTGCACCCACCACGAGACTGTGAAAAATGAGTTTGACTTTGAAAAACAATTTAACATCCTCAAGCCACCATAAATACAATTTAGAACTGTAAAATAGAACTGATGAACATTTTTGAAAGGCAGCAGCATGGTTCACTTTTACTGTAAATGTGTATAAATGTTTTTGCAATTACATTCACGAATTCTTTCCTCCTAAAAGTTTAGCTGGTTTTAAACTTGTATTTGTAGATCTGTTTGAGCAAAGAGTGTATGTATTTATATATATATATATATATATATATGGTCTTTCTTGGAAGTGAATTTAAAGAGCATGATGCCAAACTAAGAGCACAGTGATATAAATAAGCATAGCAGAGCTGGAGCAGTCTTTGCTCAGAGATATTTTATCATTTAAGTAGATTGTCAAGGTCATTTACACTAGTAGATCCAGTCAGAAGATATTACATCTTAAATGCATCAGTGCCGGGAGGATGTCCCTGTCACCTTCCCTTACATCTCAGAATGAAACCATCTCTTTTAAACTTTCCTAACTTCTACTTCAGACCCGGAAAGCTATTTGTAGCTCTAAGTGCAAGTCATGAGATTATTCTCAGGTAGATATCACAAGCATGGGTGCTGTACTACAGACAAATACTTCTTTGCATGGGTTATTTACCAACAAGCAAATTTTTAAAACTGAGAAAAATCTTAATGCCTCATTCCCCCAGGCATTTTATCATCAGTGTTTGAACTTTTCATTCACTTCAACTTTAAATTTGGTTTGGACAACAAAGAGAAGTCTCCACTGAAAGCACCACAAAAACATTTAAACAGAGGAACAATGAAAGCCTGAATCATTTGATCCAAAATGTGTGCATAAGACATTGTTTAAACAAATCGAATCACAGATTGCAAATGGAAATCATAAAGTAATCTTCACAGGGAAGTACTGCTAGCAGCTCCAGGTATAATATAGCATTAGACTGTAACTACTTCTCTGCTGTAATTATAACAGAAACACAATTGCCATAATACATAGTATTTTTCAGTGTCCTTGGATAGCAAGAGAGTTTTCCAAAGCCAGTACTGCATCCAGCTTCAAGCTAAGCAGAATCATGGTTATATGAATATTTTTTTTTCCTATATCAGGAATAATTACTTTGCCTTGCACCTTCACAGTCATACTGAAACCAAACGTCGTCCCCCCAGACATATTAGCTTCAGATTAAAGAGACCTACATGCTCTACAGGGGACAAATAGTTAATTTGACATCAGCCTTGTGGATGTTAAGGACCAATACATAGGTACGCACTACGGCTTTTGTATTCAGAGCTTCTTTGACTTAAACGCAGGCAAACTCCAGATTAAGCAGAGTCATCTGAACTAAGATGAGGGAATTCTGAAAACTGAGGACAGATGGACTGTAATCCATTGATCTTTTCCAGATGATCTGACAGTTCCTTTATCAGCAAGGGGTTCTGAGCAAGAAGAGGTTATTTCACTTTGTGCTTACTGTGAGGCTATCACACTCTCAGCTTTATTCTGCGCACTGACTAAACCTTGTGAGAAAAGGAGCTACCAGAGAGGTGGTGAGGTGCCATTTGATCTCCTGGAGCAGTGAGGCATAGCTGAGGTGTGCTCTCAGGTAGTCCCAGACATGACCCTGTGAAACCTGGGACAAGCCAGCAGTTGTTTTCACATCAGGTGTGGGCACCTCCAAAGGACAGGAACCACCACCCACAGGGGCACCTCTATTCCAAGGAGAGTGGAATGGAAATGAGGAGACAGAAATGAGGATTAAAAGAATAAATAAAACATACAGCACTCAAAAAGTAAACAAGCCTCCAGCTGGTAGGGTGAGAATAACTGCTAAGGACAGAAGTATACTCATTTCCCCCTCCAACAAGAAGAAACAAAGACCCTTTCAAACACTATTACACAAAGCACCTGTTGCAAAGAATGGAGTAGATATCTTTGCTGAAGTTGTGTTTGTATTGCTGCAAGTTACTTGCATTTTCTTCAAGACCAAATTCCAGAACTGTGTAATCAAAATGCATTCTTTGCATATGTAATTAATACAGTAATTTAGGTACCCAGCTTCTGTGATCTCATATGTAAAAGTAACTGCTCATTAAGTAATTATATGCCTACCTGGCTTTTCCAGTACATTATATATATGTATTCTAAGTTTACAGGCGTGCAGAGGAATGAAACCACAAGCAGACTCAAGGGGCAAATGTAATCTCGACACTGCCATTGGGGCCCTGGAATGATTGCCACTTCAGGGCCCCATTATATGTCTTTTAAAAAGGACAGAACAGTGCTTTTTATTCTGTTAGAAATGTAAAGGCCAGTGTCATCTTCACACCTCCTTCTGTTAACATCTAGACTGCAGTGGGTTACTGGATGGATACTGTTGGCATCCAGATCATCCACTCACTCTGGATATGAGACCAAGCTTTCAGAGGAACTATTACTAATGCCAACTATAAGCTTGGTTAGAAAGTGGTCTAAAATATGTCTATGACCCATTCTGAGGAGATGTCCTTTCAAAAGTATGAACATTGGGACATGCAGAATTTCGCTCCAGCTGAAGAATTTTTTCTTACAATAGATTAAATAGTTCCTAGGGAATGAGAAACATATCTATCTGCTCAAAGAGATCTGGAGAAAACTTACTTGAAAAACTTTAGTGTACCAGATATTTTATTCTTTTTCCCCAAATAAAGTTATTGATGATGTTTCCAGGTCAAGGGGAAGATTCACTTTTTTTTTTATGGAAAAAATTCACAATTCTGAGTTATCAGATTTTATTTTAGTTACATCAGCAAGTATGTGGACTAGCACATTAAGTACCAATAACAGAGTAATGTAACGAAACTCTCCTGAAGGAATAAACAAAGCAGAATAAATATTAAACATTTTTCTGATTCACCACTTCAAGAATAATGATGCCTAAACACAGCATTTGGCAGCCTTTTGTCCTTATTTTGTGTGGGTTTCAGTGACAGCTTGAATTACAGAGCAACGGTGGATATTTTGTCTTCCTAAAGCCCTTACCCTGGACATTTGATCTGGGAAGGGACATGAGGTGCTGAGACATCAAGTAAAGGAATAATAAGCTCAGTGAAGACCTTGATTAAGGCAATGATTCTCACTCTATCATCACTTCCTCTTGATGCATGAATGCTAATGTTGGCTTCATAATTACAGTCCAAAGCAATTAGTAACATTTACTTACTGCTTTGAGAATGCCAAATGTTAAATGCTACTGCCTGCCAGACCCCTCATCCTTGACATACGTCAGACAAACTCGCCTTTCCCCCTTGTTTAAGAGAGGAACATTCTTGCCTCATCACCTGCCTGGCTGAGGTAATACAAGTCTGTCACCCAGGATTGCACACAAGTGCTGGAATAATTACAGTACTTTGCACTTTCATACCATCCTCCCACTGGGAATTTCCAGTGCTTCATAAACATTAGCCACAACTCATGAACTTCCTATAACGTATGATCACTGTGATCCATTTGCTTTGGAGGGGACAGACACATGCTAATGAAGCCTCTCGAACAAAATGATAGAGTAAACCAATGACAGCTCCAGTAATAGAACCCAGATTGCACACCCCGCATGCTAGATACTGGGATGGCTGTAGCACACAGGCTGTTACCAGAACAGCCCTATGCAAGGTCCCCCACACCCCAGCAATACTCATGCCTGACAGTCACTAACAACTTTTTAAAAAAGAAAATAAGGAAAGTTTGAGTTTTCTGGTTAATCACTCACACCCCACCACATGAAAGGCATGCCAGAGAGGAACATCCAGCCCCCATGTGGACAGGGTCCCCTACTCCACTTCAGGCAATAACACAAGGAGAACAAAGCGTTACCTTCTTCTCCAGCAGCAGAGTTTCCAACAGTCTCCCTTTCCCTGTCAGTCTGGTTAGAAACAGCGCTTCCACTTTTTGTCCTTCGAAGAACACTGAATGCCTTGTTTATTTTTTTAAAAGATCTGCTCCTTATTGTGGAGCGTTCAAAGTGTCGAGCTGCAACAGCAGGAAAAAAAAACAAATCAATACAGTTCAGCAGTTCTGTGCTAGAACCACAGCATTTCTGCAGCCAGCTGCATTTGATGGGGCATAACATCAACAGCAAGGCTGCCTTTCACTTCATCTTTTGCACCTGGCTCCAGCTGATACTCCAAGATTTCACCCACCTGAATCTGGGTACAATTACCCTTCCTTTGCCCCACACTCTAGAGTTTCCACCTGCTCTGTCTGTTTTGCCATCCACACACAGAAATTTGTGAGAGAATAATTCTCAGCTGAGGCAGAATCAGTAGCAATCCTGTGAAAAATACATATAAAAAGAAGGAGCCCTGCCCTTCCTAAGCTGTATGTTTGACAAAAAAAAAAAAAAAAGCTGGAAGTTGTTAAAAACTCTTCTTGAAAAAAACAAACCACCACACTACTGCCTTAAAACTCTGCAATGCTTCCAAAGCTGTCAATGATAGCCAACAATTCCATGTCAAAAATTCAAAGATTATCATGTGGGAGGGACAAACTTAGTCACATCCTCTAACATGGGTAAGACAATAAAAAAAAAAAAGTTATCATACTTTCAAAACATGTTACTCTTCCATCCTCTTGAAGACTTCTCCATGTTTGTTGCTGTTCTGTCTCTTTGAGCTCTGAATGCTAGCCAAACATTGTAATCTAATAGTATAACATTCCCTTAAACCAGACTGCAGCCTCTTAACCCAATAAAAGTGGCAGGATTTAATTTTTTTTTCTGGTGTTCTCTTTTTACCCCCTCCCTTTCCTTGTCCCTCTAGCCCCATGCACACAAGAAGATAGTACTGCTCATTTTCTAGTTTTTCCTCAGTCCTTCACTCTCCCAACATGCTCTGGTGCAACACAAGGTGGGCTATTTATTTCTGGCTACACCATCTCCCCAGAACATCACACATGCCATTTGCTCTTCCAGCTGATCTGACTTACTCACATAGTCTTTAAGACCTGTGGTTTGCATGTGTGCAGGTAGTCCCATCTTCAGCTTCATGCTGCCCCTTGCCAAGCAAATTTGGTTTTCACTGCAATTCTATTGGGTCACTGAGTGAGCAATTTGTTGAGCTATGTAAAATGAAAGCTTTCACACCCCGCACCCCTTTTGTTTTTTAAAGCCCCCGGTGACATATGTTTCCCAGAAAATGAATGCTGAAAGATGCCACCAGGCTCTGAAACCATCACTTTTAGTTCTTACTTCTGTTTCGGTTGCTGTGATGTAGGTCTCCAGGGCTAGTGCCCGACTGGCTGTCCTCTGAGGTGGGGCTGAAGGCTGGGTTCACCAACCCCGGCTCATCTGTCATTAAGGCGATGGCCGCAGCTGCTGAGAGCTCAGGGCCCAGGGCAGCTACTGCTAAACTGGACCCATGGTCTGGAGAGTAGTCTTGGGAACGTCTCTTCCGTTCCTTGGTAAGGCCATAGTGGGATGCTCCTTTACATCTAAGGAGAAGGGAGGGAAGGGAGACATGATAGTAAGTTGTATTTAAATGCTGTGTACTTAGAGAAATTACCCAGTGCCAAGGAATTGCTTGGAGTGCAAACTGTGACAGTCATTGTGGCAGAGGAAATACGGATCCTTAACAAGAGGGAAAAATGACAGTCCTGTCATGTTACACAGAATCAAAAAGAGGGAGAACTGTCCTTTGAAGTAGCTGAGTTGCCACCTTGCATGGAAAGATTGGTCAGTGAAGGAGAGCCAGACAGCTTTTCCAGGTCTGCTGGTGAAATAAAATGTGCCTTACACAGCCCTGCACCCTGAAAAACCTTCCTGGCGACCAAGGTGATCACACTGGGAGCACAGTGCTGTGATCTTTCATGCAGGAGGCTGGGTCTGCCCTTCAGGTAGAGGCCAATGCAATCAATGAAGGGATGGCTGCAGGCAAGAGTCGAACACACAGGGTTTGCAGAAATCAAGTCCCCATGTGATGCCTGTACAGACCATTTACTACTCAAACTGCACCTGACATTGTTTTCAAATTCAGCCATGGAGATAAAGTTTCCAGCTCTGCTTCTCCTGCTCAGTTGAGACAGTAAAATAGAGGGGTTGTTGCCTTTCTGGAGGAAGAGATGCAAGGGGGAGTGGGAGAGAGGTGTCTAACTGGCCCCACAGCCCCCCCAGAGCAAAGGAGGGAGCATGTAACTACCACTGAATGACTGAGCACAGGTACTCAGAACAAGGTCCTTGGGCCAGTCTGGGGAGCTCAAGGCTGGTTCTAAAATAATTCTGAGGTAAAATCCGAATTCTAAATCCTGACTTGACCTCTGCAGTAACAAAATCTTACTTATTTGACAAAGGCATGCATGTTTCCAGAAGAGCTGAAGATAACGGCGTTTTAAGAGGCAAATTGCAAGCCTGCTTTAAAACAACTTACTTGTGGTCCCAACTATCTGCCCTAGATTCATCCTAGACAGCAAAAGTAGGACCATGCACGGCATTTTTTTCTTCAGACTTGTTAAAGGAAGTCACTTGAATGAAATTAAAGGTCACCATGCTCTTCATGAGTCAGTATTTAATTAAAGCTATAAAATAACTGAGAAGACAGAATAGCTCAAGGGCACAGCACCTCTGACTTCTCTCCAGCACCACTTCTGCCCAATGTCCACCTACTAGAACCTCATTCACTGCATTAAAAAAAAATTTGCCTTTTAATCATAATCTAATGAGCTTGGCCTATTTTCAGTTACTATTATCTCTTTCTTTATAACAAAAGCTAACTGATGACTTTCATAAAAGTGCCCTGTAGGACAAACTCACAGAAATAGCTGCAGAAACCCAGAGGGGTAGAAAGCTCTTCGTAATATATGGCATACACAAAAGGCAATGCATAATACATACAGTACACAACGCTAGTGGGTTAAGTGTCAGAAAAAGAAGTAGTACACTCAACAGAGGCCTTGAAAGAGAAATGATTTATGGAGGCAGTTCCTGGGACAGAAAAATGAGATGAGGATTAGTCACCGAACTCTCTGTATCAGCTTTGGAGCAGCAGTTTAATTTCTCTTATGTTATTCAGTTTTTATGAGAGAGAATTGAATTTAAAACTTTTTTTAGCATTAAATTATGATTTACAATCATGTACAATCATTTACCTCATACTGCCTCTGACAAATTTTGTCTTCATGAGGGATAAAAAAGCCAATCCAAACTGCATCATATTGATGCAACTGTACAAGTGCTTTGTATATGCTTTGAAGTTTGGATGGGAATGGCTGTGGCAGAAGTTGTTTCTGAAACCTTTCACAAGCAAAGGAAGATACTGTTATGGAGAAGAAGGTTGGTCAACTGTTTGAAAAGACCAGCAGAAAACTATTTGGGACAACTATTCCAAGACTGCAACAATAATTGTGTAAAACAGAAAGGAAGAGCTCTGCTGCCTCCACAGCTGCGGGCATTTTCCTATTCCTCCACCAAAAAAAAGAGGTGTGACTTCCTTATGCCCCTAGCACCCTACACTGTGGCAGGATGCCCTCCGTTATATTTCATAGGGAGTAGAACCACAAAGGGCTTCCCCTCTTGCAGCCTACAGAAATGTCTCCAACATGGCCTTTTGGGAACCTGTCCTTGACATCTGCCACTTGCAGTAAAGTCATGTTTACTAATCCAGTCCATGAATGCTCAATAAAATAGTCCAACAACAGTCTAAAAAGCCAACACAATGAAAAGAACATAAAGAAATGGCTTCAGGGTGAATTGCTTCCTGTTTTCAAAAGACAGTCTCTGCTTTAAAGAGATCCTGCAAAGATTCAGAATATGGTAGGAGTTAGTCCTACTCCACATTTTATTTTATTTGCCTCTGTTTTCACTGTGCCAGTAAAGTTTCAGTAGCAGATATTAGAGCACCACCCTTGTGAATGGGTCCTCAAACACAGATCTGCTTTATTTTTAGTGGGTTCCATGAAGATCAACGCAAAGATCAGAAGTGGCTCTGCCCACAGATTCCCAGCTCTATGGATTCAATCACTGCCTGGTGCCCATCTGCACTTCACTACTAAAGCCTTCACTTTCTGTGGAAATCCTCTCTCACTGCTTTGCAGACACAGTTCACAGCATCAATCCAACAGCAATAAACAGAAGAGAGTTACTTTGAATGTAGAGAGAGCTGACACAGTTTAAGATGTGGCTTATTGGAGAAGACAAGTTGTCATGATACAAAGCACAAGGCATATCTTTCTAACTCTGCCAGAAATAGTTAAAAGAGAACCAAAGCTGTTCAAGTATAAGCAGTGAAGCTATTTCTTAAATAACTATGGCAGATGTAAATGAACACAAATCAAGCCCTCTTTCCTCAGATTAACACAGTGTCCTTGAAGAAGAAAAAGAAGTCCCAAGCCCTCAAACTTGTAATAAAATCTGCAACAGCAGATCCTCACTTTCATTGTTTTCCTTGTACTGACACTGCTGTGATAACAGAAAACAGAAGAGATGACTATCTAAGTGGAATCATATTTATGGTGTCTCAGCTAGATTTTTCCATATGGTTGGATTTGGCTCCCAGAAAAGAGAGATCCATAAAGCAACTACATGCCAGTACTAATTATCTCGCATACTATGATTGTTAATAACCCGCCTGATTTACAGCTGGAAGAGCAGAATAACTGATTAATGCAGGCCAGTCAGCAAATGAACCTAGCGCTGTCTGGTGGCCAAGGTGAACTGCAGATTTATGTTCCTTCTCACTTGTGCCATGCAACGAGTACATCCGTGCAGCTGTATGATACTGAAACAATTTGAAGGCCATAACCAAGAGATAAACAGGCATGAATAATGTGTGTTGTACAGTTCTTGCCATTACAGTAGTGTCACTAAGTGAGTACAGGAAATTCAGAAAATAGCTTCTTCTCTTTGCATGGCCTCTTTGATGAAGCAGAAATATGCTGTCCTGAGCTAGCCACTGGGCAGTGAGATGGCAGTGGTGGCTGCTGAAACTTCACCCAGAGCTGCAATTCTGGCCCAGCACCACTACTGGCAGCTTCAGGGCAAACACCCTGCTCCACACCTTGCTCCGCATCCAAGGGAGGCTCTACACTTCAGGTTTTAGGAGCAGCACACACCCAAAGTGCCAGAGCCAGGAGATCCAAAACCCTGTGACTGCCTTAACTTTGTCCTGCCATTTGTGAAAACAAACTTTGGTCAAACTCAAGTACAACAGAAACATTTCAACTTCATTTAAAAATTCAAGTGGTTTGAAATAGCCAGTGGTTTGAAAACAGAGATGTGTTTTCCTTGCAGCATCCCTGACACACACAACAAAGGAAGGCCTGAAAGTGAGGTTGATCTCCATGATTTCCATTACGCACGCTGACACAGTGGAAAAATGTAAAGGCAAAACATAAACAAGGACAACTCCATGGATTTTTTCACTTCTAATAATCTAAGTGAAACAGTATCACGGGCAAAAAATATATGTATATATTTATAATGCATTTGTTCTTTTAGAAACACCCTTCTTTCTATCTGCGTCACCTGACAGGCTATTCCTCTTTCTCCCTGTCTCACACCTGACTTCCTGGGCAAAAATCAGGGAAAAAAGTGAACCTAGAGAGTGACAGTGCTTGTGAGTCAAGTCTGACATAAACAAACAGCACAGGAGCTCTCCCAGCCCTGTTCCAGCAGTGCTTTCCCAACCTCACTTCTAGTGCACTCACATTTTGGTGCTGTTTCACTTTAATGCAGCAGCAATGGACACATTGTGTGAGGGCAATTAAGAATAATGTACACAAAGGGCTCAGGATTGCCCAGCTGAAGAAAATACTGCATAATGGGCTGTCATCACTGATCCAAAGCTAAACCCTGATCAGAGTAGACAAGTATGTTTCAGCTCTGCCCTCGCTGCAAGCAGTGTCATCCCTGTGTAATCTGGACTTGACGCAAGCTGGGATCAGAAGTACCAACAGTGTGCATCACACTCTGACCCCATCGTGGAAACTCTCCTAACTGCTCTGACCCCTGAACTGATCTGGTGGAAAGGCTGATGGAGAAACTGAAGTTGATCAATAAGGAGTGTCCTGGATAACCTGGTGCTGATAACCTCACTTGTGAGACCCTGTTGAGCATCTGGGAAGGAAGAGGGGGATTTGAATTGGAGAAGTTGCCTCACAAGGTGTGGGCCATTCTCACCCCACAGGGACCATTTTCACCATGCGTGCATTAGCAGGGACTGTAGCCAAAATATAACCTAAATATCAATCACACAGATTTCAGTCCAAATGCCTAAGCTAAAAATTTCTGAAACTCCCATCATAAGTGAGCGAACTGACTTGATGAGTTCTCAGGCAGAAATGACACCAACTCTTCTGATCTTATTTTTGCCAACAGTGCACCGGGAACTGGAGGCAAAGAATTAAAAAGCAGCAAGACATTGAAACTCCAAATCTCACATTACAGAACTAAGCCAAAATTGCAGCAAATGCACAATCACCCTTCCAGACCAACCATATCAGTGCTCAAGAGGCCAGAGACATGAACATCTTCAGCAGTGAAGGTGTCCAATATCCTACTGCTCTTTGCTCCCAATGATATTGTCTTATCCTTGCCCAGAAATCTGGCTTCTGTGAATCCTGGACCTACTTGCAAAATTCCTCCCTTTTGCTATATATAAAATCAATCTTAGAACTGACTGATTAAGCACTCGGTAATGTTTTTGCCTTGGTAATTCCAAGTTCTTGCAAGGATTAACCTCTGCATAAATGCTGTATATGAAAAACCTTCATAAAGAAGTACCTGATTTATTTATTATTTTTATGCATTGCCTTTTCTGCTTTTTATAAAGGTCAGTGGTACGTCAGGAGCATTCCTCAAACAACTGTAATGACCAGCTATGGCTAGGAAGGTCCTGACTACATTAAAACTTCCTCAATATTCATAAATAAGTGAATGAGACATTTAAAAAGGAAAGCTTAAACTCCTGGATTACAGTTTCCAACCAACATTCACTGAAAGTTAGGCAGCAAAAGCCTTGTATAAACATGCAAATAGAAACAAGCTGTTTTCTGCACCTGCACTCGAAGTTCATAATACCAGCAACATTTCCAGATGCTCACCACTGCTGATCTTTGCACTCTGTACCCTTATACTGATACACTTAGGTATCCTCTCCCTGATGGTTTCCCAGTGTCGGAGGATTGCCATCTTGTTTGGGGTAAAAATTGTTCAGTTTTCACCGACCTCAAGTGGGAAATCATCCCAGTTGCTATTAGTCTTTCATTTCAATACTCCTATAAACAAAAGTCTTTTAGAGACATCTTCTTGGGATATCAGAGCTGGACAGGAGGGAGGTGAGGGCCAGCAGCTTGATCCCCACTGCCTCTGGAGGGTTGAGGGTAAACGATTCTGTCCTATGCTTCCACAAACACCACTCTGCTCCATGTCACATTGGAGAGAGCTATCATAGAAGTTCAGATGAGGTAAATGGCTTCTCTGTCTAGCTGTCAGAGAGATTTTCTCATGTTATTTGCTCTCTACTGTCAACTAGAGGCCCTTGCTAATGTATAAACACATAGTAGATTTAGTGGTTCTATATTTCTGCATTACTACTCTATAAATATTTATAAAGCTCCTCATAACATTTATTTCTTTAAGCTAAAGATATTCAGCTTAAATACTTTCCCACAAGATAGGAAAAATCTCTCAAATATAAATTTATTTTTCAATTTAATTTCTGCATATCCCTGTTACGGCTTCCTAGGGTGTTGTTTTCATGCTTTTTTTTTTAATGAAGCCATTGTAATTCAACAAACTCTGGAACTACCTTGACAGCAAAACCCAAAGTTTTGGTGTGTCCTATCTGTAAAGATCTGCCCCCAGGACTGGCTGTTATTTTTGCAATGTTTTTGCACTATGTGTCATCAAACAAAATATATTTGTATATTATACAAGGAACATGTGCAGGAGTATCTGTATGTCAGGGTTTAGGGTCAGGGCAGACTGCTAAACTTATAGCAGATGCTCTCTGTTAACCCCCCCTCCCTCCCCAAAGGGGAAGAGAAAGGGAATAAGGGAGAGAAAGGAAACTGGAACAGCTTTAATGAAAATGGAAATAATAATAATAAAAATGGAATGTGTACAAATATATACAAACCCAGTATTGAACCAAACCCCCTTGATGGTCAATATCATCACTGATGCTGTGGAGCAGGCACTGTGAGAGCCCCAGACTGGGCCCAGTGGCAGATGGGAACTGTGTTCAGGAGATGGATTCTGGTACCAGATTCAGGAACACACAGATTCAAAGGCAGAATGGACAGAGTCCTCCTCAGATGCCAGCCAAGGAAGAAACCAGAAGAGGACCTGAGTCAAGCTGAGAAGGCAAAGCAGGCTAAAGCAGGATGAGACCTGATCCCAGCTTTATACTGAATAAGACATATATATGAGATGGAACACCTTGTTGGTCAGTTTAGGTTCACCTGTCCTGTCCTCTCCTCCCTGCAGGTGCGGCCTTTTACTTTCTGCAACCCCAGTGTGGTGCACAAGATCCACCAGTGGCCTTGGTCTGCACACCAACCTTTGGTACTAACTCTGACCATGGGGTGTTCTCACTGCCAGCAGCAGACACTGCCTGTGAGAACAGGCTGTTAACTCCAGACAGTGCAGTTACTTAGAAGGACTGAGCTGAAAAGTAAAATCACTGAACAGGATTAGTTCTGTTCTCACTCAAACCAGGACACTGCATACTTAACTCTTCCACATCAGCTACTCTGTAAGAATTTGGGTGCACTGCTAGAAAAAGGACTGACAGTTCCCATGGATTTAAAAAAAAAAAAAAGTTTTCTAAGCTTATGAGAAAAACACATATTAAGCATTCTTTATAATTACTATGTTAGTCACCAGCTACAGTGACATGCTCCCATTTCTGTAATGTGGTTGCTGTGAAGGAGGAGCAATCTTGGTACAGGCCCTTACAAGTATTTTGCATTGGTGAAGACTGGAATTGCAGTTCAGAGTTCAGTCCCCACGGTTCCCAAAACTACCGACAGACAGCTGGTGCCAGGCACAGATTGAACAAGCATTCAAAGTCCATTTTAAATTTGCCTGCTCATATTGAAGGAAGGGAGCAATCTCCACTTTTTCTACTACTTTTCAGGAATGTTGAGAGAACCTGGAACACATTTTTATTCTTAAATAAATTGTAGAGTTTAAACATCATGTACATGCTAATAAAGTATCACGTAACACGTGGTCATATTTTCCCCCTTCTCTTTAAAAAGCAAAAAGTTGTATTTCAACCACCATCATCAGCTTCTATTATGAAATCTTTTAAAAGCTTATCCTCCATCATGGGAACAGTGAATTGGAAGAAATAGGTAAACAATCTTAGTTGCCTGCAATTGTGGTCAAAAGTAATGACTGGGATTATTGTGCAATGGTCCCAGTTGTTGCTGGGACTGTGTACAAATTGATGGTCCAGATCACGTTCTCTCCCTCCCCTGACTCTTCTTCAGGTCATTACTCTGTCACTGACAAATTTAAAACTACAACTGTACTGATTTCTCTTCAAGGTTCAAGGATCATTTCGAGTTCTAGTCTTAAACTGTTCCAGCAAATTACAGCTGTCTTACATGTAGGAGAATGGAGTTGTAAATTGCTAAAGACAGCTGAGATGGGCAAGTCAGCATATGGTCTGGAAATGCCAACTTCTTTTATGGATTTGAACAGCTCTGTGTTGTGCCTAGCCCAAGTACTACTTTGGAGAAACTAATATTTATAACTGACTTTGTATCTTCACCTTATGTGGCCCTTTTCCCACCTACGCCTGAGCCACCATGCTCTGAGAACACATAAGAGCATCAGCAGCCTGTTCCCACTGCTCACATATAAGTTATGGCCTTGGGTTGCTGCTACCTTCTCCAATGCTGCCTTTAAAGGTAATGCTAGTAGAACACAAGAAGACCTTGAGCAGCACAAATGAGGAATTAACCAAGGTAAAACACTGCAGTCAGCCTATTAATCATTATTTGCTCCTAGATTACTCTAAACCACCATTTGTCATCACAGAGAAGTTACTGGCCAGAAGTACAGAACCAAAGTGATCTTGTGTGATGCAAAACAACAGCAGTATTTATTTATTTTGAACTTACTCAATTAAATGGTGAAGCTCCCCAAGAGTAATCTACATATCTCATGCAATCTACTCACACCAGCTGACACAAACACTCTTGATAGGTGCTCATATACTGACACAGCAAGGAACCTGTGAGTCCCTGGGTAGGAGATTCAGAGCAAAAGGAGGGAAAAAATAAGAGACTAGCATTTCTGAGCTGGTGAGAGCCTGTAAACCTAGCTGATGGCTTCTAGTGCTTTTAGCTTTGAACATATATCATTTAAACTCACTAATCCTGTTCAAGTGCTATTTTAAAGGCCCAAAGTACTAAAAACTCCTCTTGACTTCAATGAAGGGTGAGCTTGATGAAAACTTTACCAGGTGCTTTCAACCCTTTCCAGAATTGCATCATTTTCTATACAATACACTTAAAAAAATCAGCCTTTGCCACTCTTGAACTAGAGTAAAACAAACATCTTTTCAAAAGAAAGTGAGAAAAGTCAAATTAGAAAGACCACAAGTGGTTTCTTCATGGAAAAGTTGGGTATTTATCAACAGTTGTACATTCTTTTATCTACAGATGGCATGCAAAGGGGGCAATAGCATGCAATGTGTGTCAGCTGGCTATCTGGAAAGCAACGTAAAGACCTGCCATTGGTAACTCTCAGCTTCATATCTGTTTTTTAAGTCCATCCAAGACCACTCAAAGAACAACACTGGTACTCTGCAGGCAATCTTGACCACTGATTTTTGTCTTGTGCTAATAAAATATTAATATGAACTTTTTAGAGTAGAAACTGAGATCATATGTAATGAGAATGCAGCAGGATCTCTGAATATATTCCTCATTTAGAACTTTAGCTGAAAAATGAGCCTAAGGAAAACCATGACACATATATAGAAAGGCTCAAAAAATGTTAATGCTGCCAAAATCAAGTTATCAGTAACAAAAATAACAAGTGTGAAGACAAAGAAATTCTTAAGTCATTACAATACTATGCCTCATAATACTGCACTGTCTGATACATTGCATTTTTCAATGTATGTGGATACACATACAATTAATGCTAAGAACTAGCATTTGATCCATTGATTCACATGTTTTTCACATTTATTGTTCAGTGGTTTGATCACCGGATTATATTCAACAGGTATAACTAGTCTCCTGGAACTTAGTGTCTCAGCATTGTCTTCCTTTTTTACTATCCCCACCTATACTATAAAAACTTCATGATGCAATGAGCAAAATATGCTTGCAATGGGACAAAGGGTTTTGGTTTTTTAACAAGAGAGGCAGTATCAGCATAACCCAATTCTTGCAGCTACAGAGAGGAGAGACTGACAGATAAACTTTTCATTTACACATACTTAGCACTCTTTTTTTTTTAATAAAACCAGTTACAGCATCTGCCATGTCACAGACTCAACAGGTTAGCAGTACTGAAAGCAGCTTTGAGGCTTCTGTTGGCACAAAGAAGAGACACATGCACATAAGTCTCTGGATATAAGATGATAAAAAAGGAACATTTGTTCAATTTCAAGGTGTTTTCAAATCAAGGCATGGGTTTACTAATATATTCTCCACCGGAATTTGAAATTATAGGAAACAAAGGGCCTGCAGCCAGTAAATAATAAATGCTGTCTTTTTAGCCTCTTTTTGACAGGACATGCTATGGACAGCCACCCACAGCTCTAGCTCTGGTGGCACTTGCCTCTGACCTCAGTGACCCAAAAGTCACATAAAATGCCCTTTAGGTCAGCATAGGGATCTAAATTACATCACTAACTCATCTTGGTACATATCACACTCTGAAAACATGCTTGCTTCCTCATGAAGAAGGTCAGAAAAAGGAGCTCTCAGAAGCTGAAAAAACAGAGATCCCTGTCAAGTGCCCATCTGAGTGTTGAGCAAACATGTCTGCCACAACAAATAGAAAGCATCTTAGGATGTCACAAATATTTCCCATTTTAAAAAGTAGTTTTCCTATATGGTCAAATTCAATGTCTGATATTCAGCAAGGACCCTAAATCAGTCCTGTAAGAAATGAACTACATTTGACTCATGAATCAGTGTGTCTTTAAACCCTAGCCAAAGACAGGCTCCTTGTAGCAGTGGGGAAGGAAGAGTACAACATTTCCTGGTGCACCACAGAGCTGTTTCCAGGATTTCAGCCTAAGGGAGTATTGACAGTGGCAGTAGAAATACTCAATCACACTGTTGACTAAATATCTCCTTGCATTAGTTTTTTTGTGAAGACAACATAGCTAACAGTACATTTTGCTAGAGAAATATCATTCTGCCTTCTACTCCTCCTAGCTCTGCGGTCTTCTCTTTTGCAGGTACGGTTGGAAGAGGGTGGATCAGAGGGATGTTATGAACCAGTTTTCAGAACAAAACTCCCCAAACCCATTGAGCATGCAAAAATCTTCACTGCTTGTGGTTTTATGGGTTCCACCCAGTTGAGTATGAGATACTTCAGCAAGACATTTCACCCTCCCATTAAAATAAACACATATTGTAAAAGCATTTAAAGGCTCCAGAAAGTCCATATCCAGCCACAGCACAAGTATGACTGGAATGTTGTTTACAGTCTTTTGAAAGCTCACATGGTAGGAAATACTTGCTTATGCTGTAAAAATTGTGAATAACATTTTTTTTAATCACCTTTATTTTTTTAACAGAACTATCAGAAATACTTTTAACCTGAATTCCTTTATTGAAATGTGAAAAAATCCAAAGCCACTCAGCCTTCTTCCCACATTGCTACCTACAGGTAGTGCTGTGCTCAAAATCATGGAAAGCATCCCAAAACACAGTGTTGCGGTTTTCCTCCTGTTCTATGTGGACCACTGTCAGCTCTTGTTTGGCAAGGGAGGCTGGCGGAGCTCACACCCTCCCATCTCAGTTTTCAGGAGTGCTCCAACCATTGAAGCTCAGATCAGGTTGGGGTGAAGCTGATCTCTGCTCCTCCTGCTGAAGCTTATTCAGAGAGGCAGATTAAGCAAGAGGGGGCCCAATGCTATCATCAAATGAAAAACTGGCACATGGGGAGAGAGAATCTGAGTCCTGCTGCAAAGGCTGAAGTGGATTTTTGGTTGAAGTTGGGAGAGGTTCATAAGAAAAGGCACCTTTCCCTGTTAGTCCAGACAGTATCTTTGGGGAAAAACTTGTCAATGTCATCTAGGTTCACAAACCTTTCTTCAGTCTCAAGCTGAAAAAGTGACCTTAGAGGCATCAGATACAAGTTGAGAACCTATCCGTAAAATAATGTCTTGTTTTCTTGGAGCACAAGGATATAAATCAAGGGATAAAACATATAAACCAGTGTGGAAACAGGAATCCAACCCTGAAACCCCTTATTACAAAGGATGCCTTGAAAAGTGGGTATCATATTGCCAACAACACAAACTGGATTTCCCTGACAAAGGTGATAGATTCACAGAATAGATCATAGAATCATAGAAGAGCCTATGCTGGAAGGGACCCTGAGAGATCATGTGATCCAACCTTTCATGGGAAAGGAAACCTAGCATCCTCTCCAATCACATCTTGAAAATCTTAACTGTTGGGAAATCTGCTGTACCCCTGGGGAGGTTGTTCCAGTGAATGACTGTACTTACTTAAAAAAAGTAGGAGAAAGAGAAAACTTTTGCACCATGTCTTAATTTAAGCCCAGGTTGCTCAGGTTGATGCTTCTTCACAAGTTACAAGCAATAGGACAAGAGGACATGTCCCTGAGTTGTGCCAGGGAAGGCTTAGATTGTATGTTATGAAAAAGTCCTTCACAGAAAGGGTTGTCAAGTGCTGGAACAGGCTGCCCAGGGAAGTGGTGGAGACACCAAACCTGGAGGTTTTTAAAATTTGTGTAGATGTGGTGATGGGGGACATGGTTTAGTGATGACCTGGCAGTGCTGAGTTAATGTTTGGACTGGATGATCTTAAAGGTTGCTTCGAACCGAAACAATTCTATGTTTCTATACACCATAGCTTGCAGATGCCATTGGATTTTTTTAGGTTTTCTTAGTCACTTCTACTCTCTCAGATGTCATACTGGTTTTGAATAGCATAAATGAGAATAAATGTTTTCATTCTGTTTTTTGGTTTTTTTTTCCTTCCATTTATTAAAAAAATGTTCAGGGTAAGAGACAGTCCTCATGCTGTTACAAAAGACATTACTTTATGTATTCATCCTACTAAAATACAGGAAATACAAAAAAATCCCCAAATGTTCTTCAGAAAGCTGCTCTTTCATTCCTCTTTTATGCCCCTGCACCCTTGGGAATTCCAGTATTCAAGTTCTAATAACTACTTTTCCTTTCAAAAATAAAATATAAATATCATGCACGTAGCTGGACACCTAGACCACTGTGGGCAAACCTGGGCAGCAGGTTTGGAGAACCGAACCTTGAAAAGGAGCTGCAATTATAATCCCTGTGGTAATTCCGAGGTGGTGGCCTTGTCCCTGCTGTCCTAGGAGAAGGTATATCCTGCTTGACCATCCTGCGCCCACAAAATGGGTTGGGGCTGCTGGGCAAGAGGCTGCCTTGAAATGAATCCAAACCACGAATTCTATGTGACAGGTTGTGGCATCTGGGTGACTCAGGCAGCCTCTGCGCCTCCCCAAGGCTGTTCCAGCCCAGGCTGAGATTTTGTTAATGTCACAATTCAAGTAGACTTGGGTCTCATTAGCAGTGATGATGGACCCCCTGAAGGAAAACCAAGGTAGCATAGGAAATGATGTCAGTTCATTATCGGCTCTGAAAGGGGAGTAATTACATTCCTTCTTCAAACTGAGATGACCCTGGTCCTTCAGAAGGGAGCTGGCAATCTAGCCTCCAGTGGCATGCTTGTGCCATGCCTCATCACTTGCTAATTTTTACAGAAAAGGCACTATCGACATCATGGCTCAAAGTAACCCGAGCCATCACCAACAGACAGGATCTCCAGCTGGACATGTAGACCAGTGTCCAGTGGACAGCAGTATGCTGGGGGCATCAGACACATTGGCAGCCCAGATTCAGACATACATATTTGCTTCATGTAAATATTACCTCAACAATCTGTCAAAGCGGTTGGCTCATTGAGCCAAACTGACCAGCTTCATAAACACAGAATAATCTTACAGCTACAATAAGAAAATTTCATCTGATTCCAAAATATCTGCCCCAGCCTGACATGGACATTGAGGATAAAAAAACATTGAGCACACAAACTAAAGAAAACTGGCAGTGCATTTAAATATTTACATTAGCATTTGAGACATTAAACTCTGTCTTAGTATTTTTCATAATGCCTTACACTGGTGTTTGGTGGTTTACCTGTCCTCAGCTGGTTGTACCTTCTGAGGAACTTTCCTGAAGGGCAAAGCCAGGCACTCAGCACTGTGAGATTATAAGGGTGCAGTAAAGAGGGAAAAGGAGGAGGAAGAAGAAAGGGAAAGAAATATCTAACAATTCAGTTATTGTAAACAGAACAGCCTCCCAGCAAATTATTTTCTTACGTGTTTGAAAGTTAATTAAAGATGCTATGACATCACTTAGGAGAGCTTGCTGGGTATTTAGATACTGGCATTAAGGAGACCTTCCAAAATAGAACAAAACCAGTTATGTAAAGGCTAACCACATCAGCCTTCAGAGGTGGTGCTGTTTCCTAAGGGGCTGTCTGCAACAGTAGTACAGAAGTACATGATTACTGTAGTGGTTGTGGAGTGATACCCTAGCCATGCTATGTATATTATACATGTAGAAACACTTGTCCAACAATAGCTTCCCTGGAGACATCCCTGTTCCAGAGTAAGAACATTCACCGAAGAACATTCACCGGAGAAGCTACCCTAGAGTAAGAACAGTATTGTCACTTCACACCCAACTTTATTATGGATTAACTTCCCTGTGTGCTCAAAACATCTTTTGGGGATAATTTCTGCCCTTTATTCCCTGCACTTTCTTCTGGGCACTAAATGGAAACTATGGGAGTTCTCAGTGCCAATTTTAGCTGCTACTTTCCCAATGACATTGCACTCCATGAGTCCAGGCTCTGCATCTCAAGAACCCTTTTTTACATTAGGTCATGGCCATGTATAATCACAGAATCAGTAAATTTATGGCTCATTTTTATGTCTACAAAGGTACCCGCCCATTCCTTCAGCCCGTGAAGAAGCAGGCATAATGAAGTACTAATATTCATGACAATGAATAAATAACACATGGAAGTGAATCAAGAGATCTTTCTGCTACTGGGGAAAAAATAGATAATGTTTTTTCTTTCTTTTGATAACTTCTTTTCTGATAATAAACATACTAAAAGTTTTAAGAGAGTTGTGCTAATAAAACTTAGGGGGTGAAAAAAGCTCTCCCAATTCAGTGGTAAGTCTTTTATGGCAGAATCCTTTAGAAAAGAACCTAACTGCTTAAAAGGTGATTAATTTCATCATTTGTGTCTAGTAGTAGTTTAGGATCAGTTAAGAGGCAGTACTTGTCCAGTAGTTCAAACTTTGGAGAGCCAGGCTCTACCCCTCAACAAGCCACATCATGAAAACAAGTTACAGGTTCACTTTATTTCATGTGTAATAAAAAATCCTTAGTACCTGCTATGGATTTTTTTTCAATGTGTTCCACAACACAGATTTGTCTCATTTGTGGGTTCTTTAAATACCATAACACAAAACCCAATAAAGAAGAAAAGCAGTCCATAGAGTCCTAACTGTAAGAATGGGACTTTTGATTTCCATCAGATACCTCAGCCTCTCTAACAAAAAGAAGAGAGGGGAATAAAAATAACAGACACCCATCTACCTCCTAAAAGTAGAAAAGAGGTTGGGGCTTGAAAGAGAGCTCTGGCGCTGTGCCCATGTGGTGCTAAAGACACAGAATCATGGGTCACTCAAATTTCTGTGCTTAGCCCTGGACCTGACAGCTCACCATTGGCATGCAAGGACAAGGACCATTTCTTTTCAATGTGACTGTTTCAGAAGACCTGGAGGAAATGCTCTTTGCAAAGCAGTCAGAAGGGAGGGGATGATAATGTCAGCAACTGCTTCCCCAGAACAGAGAACCACAGGCAGCACAGCTGTTCTTTCTGGAAATGTCAGGGAGGAAAAAAAATGTGCCGAGGGAGTTGTCATCGGTGCACAGCACAATAGGTGATTGCAGAATAATGCTTCACACTGCCCTAATCTCTTCTTGAAAGCATTGGTCAGGAAGCCCAGGTCTGACTAACTGTACAAAAAGCAAATACTACTTGAAAAACAGACAAGTTATAAAATCACTTATGGTCCAGTTTCCGTCTGAAAAAGGAGAGCACAAGTGTGCCTCAGTGCAGATGCTGCAGCTGAGATAGCCCTGTATCTGCCCTCTCAGGCCTGGTCACAGCCATGTCCAGTGAATGACAGCTGGAGTGTTTCAGATCATACTGATGTCTCTGCCTCTCTCCCTTTCTCTGCCTCCTTTGCAAGCTACCTGCTGCAGGGAAGATCTGTGTAGGGCCAGTTGTCCCATCAGCACCTACAGAAAATAGCAAAAAACTGTCCCTGGGCTCTGCAGGTAGTCGTGCACCTTTGGAGGCAAAACATGATCTCAAGGTCACCTTGAAATCCTGCTGATGTATGCCTACACAGAGAGTCACGACAGGTCTCAAATTGACACTCCTGTCCTCCTTAGTGCCCAGGGACTCCCAAAGTGGGAATATGGGGACTAAGGGAGGGAAGAGCGTCATACAGTGACAGACCTACCCGATTGTCAAACACTGACAGGAGATGGGAAAAAATAGCACAGAAACATTTTGAATGAAGAAGACCCAAAACCCCTGAATTTCCCTGCAGTCAACAGAAAAAAAACAAACTTGAACCCTTCACTTTCTTGTGCCTGAGACACTGAGGTGATAAAAAAGACAACAGAATGATTCCTACCTCATCCCCATCACTGTGGTCCATCAGAGGTGTGGTGAGAGGGAATCAGGATTCATCCCCAGCCTATAGCTACACTATTCAGCTTCTTCAATAGCTTATGAGACAGACAGCAAGTTCATTCACCCCTAAACCCCTTGAAGCCTTCTGTGGTGATGTGGATGACCCTTACAAGGACCACCTCAATGCTGGAGACCTTTCTGCACACTTGCCCTTTAGCTGCATATCTTACCATTCACCAGCAGGTCATAGTTTTATCATCAGTCCTGCAACTTTCCTGAAAACATCCTGCTTCTAAGGGACTTTCTGTTCAGTGTTAAAGACATAGAGCTTGTATCTGCCAATGCAGAGAGATAAATTTCAACCAAAATACCAGAAGAAAAGTCACAGTTTTGTCAGATCTCTTGTCACGCAGCTACCATTTTCACAAGGGACAGAAAAAGTGGAGTCTGAGGTTTTACAAAGCTCCCACACAAGGAGGAAGGGGGAGGTTGTCACAGAGACTCCTTTTTGGAGGAAGAAGGAGGTTGTCACAGAGACTGCAGAAGCTGGACTCCATGACTTTTTGTTTATATTGTTTCAACTCATTCTCCCACACACCCTCAAGGGATGTTCTGTTTTTTAAAATTGCTGTTTCTGCTAGAAACCGCACGGTGTGAATCAGTGTGGTTAGATGCTCCTTTCCCCCATAATTTATTTCTTTTAATCTCTATTATTCTATTTCTGTGCTATATAGTTGTATAAAATAAAAGCTTGCCCATGTATGCAAAACCTCATTTTCTTTCTAATTCATTCGAATGCAATTCAAGAGAGTAATTTGCCAAAGTTAGTGGGACTGTATCTGTATAAAACTAATCTAAGCAAGATAAAAATCAAACAGGTTGATATTATTCTTTTCATTATTTCTTCTATAGCTGTCTCAGTGCTGGAATAGCAGATAGAGTAACAACTAGAGACAAAGTCCTTGAACCAAACAAGTCACCTAGGTAAGAGGAATTGAATGATATAGAGGCAGAACTTACACTGCTTATTTTCTTGTCTTATTTTATTTTCACTGTTTCTAGTAGGTTTTGTAGGACAGTTTTAAGGATGTCAGTCCAGGTGGTAATTTAGTGAGGCAGAGGCTCAGTTGGTAAAACTGTGATTAGATGTCAGTGCTACAACTGAGCTATTTCACAGCCTGGCTTGACCTATGTTTAGTCTAACAGATAAATGTTTAGAGTTCACCAAGATTGCTGAAATGAAGTTAATATAAAGAGTGTCTCACCAAACCTGGTCATTTCATAAAGCTTTCTTTGTTTTTAGTCTTCAACTGGGCATGTTTTGCTGAAGTTAAGCTCTGTGGCTTAAATTCACTATTTACTCATATGTTAATCCATAAATTTTAAATAAGAAGCATAACCAGCTCAGGGTTTTGCAATGCTGCAATTAGTGTAAGGCGATGGAAGACATATGGCTCAGCATGCTCAGCACTGTTAGAGGTGACCACAAGGGTCCTTGACAGATCAAGCCAGTCAATTTCTCTTTTCCCCTTTCCTCCTTTACTCTCACTGAACAGGACAAAACACTCAAGGGAATAGGACTTTCAGTCTTTTTTGCTATTTCACAGACCAGTTAGGTGGTTAGAGACAAGAGAAGGGAACAAGAAGGGTCCCACCACCACCACTACAAGGAAGGCAAGGCTTGTGCAGCCCTGTCAGAAGTGTGTCTTCACGGACTGTTTTAATTTACCAGTCTCAAAATTACAGACAAGTGGTCTCCACTCACCTACCACAGTTAAATCCAGCTACTCTGTTTTTACTTGATCTTGATTCTGTGCATTTGTTGCAACAACTAAAACAGAGCCTGTGTCTGAGAGTGCCTTATACTTTTAACCAGTTCAATTCTCCTTCACCAGACAGAAGAAACACACTGCCATCATTCTGTGCAGTGTTCAAGGACAAGATTCCCTGATACCCTTGATCCCTTGGTACTGCTGTACCAAGCAGGGCAGACATGTGGGAGAGGCAAGAGCAGAAATGTAAAGAAAACAGGAATTGAGAGGAAGCAAGGGAAAGACAAAGATTTAGGGTAGCCAGGAGCAGCCAGGTGGAAAATGGTTAAAGAAACCAAAACAGAGCCTGGCACTGGTGATGACAGAGACTGAATGAGAATTACAAGTCATGTCAAGGGAACCAACAGAAAGATTCCTATTTAAGGAGCTTCAAACCTGCATCTTCTTTCAAAACTTATATAGGGCAGAAGCAGCTGATTCACACTTGGCAGGTAGCGTCAAGAGAGTTTATGCAACACTGCAAGAAGATAAGCACCTATTTAAGAGCAAACTGTTATTTTTACCCAACACACAAGCAAATCAAGCTCTGTCATCACAGACAGAAAGCTTCCCTGCTGTCAGCTATGAGTTCTCTTGGTGCTGTAAAGCACCATAGGGCACAAAATCACTATGGTATTTTTTTCGTTGGTTGTCAACCTTTGTTTGCTGGAGATTTGAAAAACAAAGGAGACATGAAACACAGGAAGATCTGAACAACAATTAGCAGACCTTAACAAAAGGCAAGGAGACCATCAGAAATCTGTGAAATGCATTTTCTCTCTAAGAAAGAGACCATTAACCTCTCTGCAATACTGAGTTAGCAAAAACATGAGGCATGTAACTAAACATCTGCTGAAGAGGGAAGGGAGATTGCATTTTGAGGTAGGTAGAACATGATCAAATGCATTTTGGAAATATCTGGCATGGCAGTTCATCAGCTCTAGAAGAGGTTTACTTGGTCTCAGCCTCCCTTTATAAATTTATTTCGCTCACTTGGGTCACATTACTATTACTGAAGCCTGTATTACAAAAAAAAAAAACAAAAACCAAACAAACAAACAAAAAAAAAGCAGATCTGTGGGACTGCATTTATTTGCTTTGTCAGCTCAACATATTAAGTGCAAGCTTATACATGCACTATATATCTTATTAAATGTTCTGTCCTGTTTTGGTCTATTCTCTTCTGATTTATTTTAAACTCAAAGACCATAACAGTAAGTGCCTTCAAACCTACAGATGCTTAGTCCACTGGGAAAAGAGCAGAAACAAAGTGAAATGCATCAACCATTACTGTCCAACTTCATTACACTCATGTCCTGGAAGAATAAAACAAAAATGTACTGGAATTTAATCTCCTCTGAAGGAAGAAACTGGAAGCAACATGTTTGCTAGAAATGATGTACACTCAAACCACTAAAAATCATCAAGATATGCAAAATTTAAAAGCAATTTAAAAATGAATACTGAGAAAATTTACAGACACTGCACAGAGGAAATTACATTTGTATGCCCATACTCTTGATCCATAAGAGAACAGAGCAGGTGGGAAGCAGGTGTAGAGAACATAGCATGTGCCCAGTGCTGGAGGCCATGTGGGATGTGCATGACTCTGCCTGTCCTATGCCAGGGCCCAGGTCACAGCAGGGGGGCATGAAAACCCCATGGATTGCAGGTAGCCAC
>JANHFX010026202.1:0-13429 GCA_027560015.1 Chloroceryle amazona
AAAAAAATACAGCTGTTGGTGAAAGGACCACGGGCAGCCAGCGGTGGGAAGGGCGCAGGCCGCTGGTCCCGCGTGGAGCGGTACCGCACCCCCCACCACCACCACCGGCCGCAGCCGGGTGACAGCCCCACGGCCCTCCAGACGCTGGCCTTGAGCGCTTGCTCCATGGGTGCCCCAAAGGCCTTTCCACGAGGGAGAGCCCAGAGCCCAGGGCAGGCGGTTCGGCCTCCGAGCTGACAGGAGGAGGCCCCGCACCACCCCACGGGCACAGGGGGGCGAGCGGGAGGCCTCGGGTGGGGAGAAAACCAGCCCGGCCGCAACACCAGGACGGCGGCAAAGGCACGAACACGTATCGGGAGTGAGGGCTGAAGGGCTCCCGGCCCAGCGGGAGGTGCGGCCGGTCACAGCGGGTTCCGCAGACACGCGTGGGCCCCGCCGCCGCCGCCCCTCTCCTACCGTCCGCGTGCCGCGCGTCACTTCCGGGCGGGCAGGCGACACGTACCAACGAGACGAGCGCGTGGCCGCACTCCCCGCGGCAGCGCCGCCTGGCGGTGGGCGATGGCGCAGCCGAGGGGCGTCCCGCCCCGGGTGACCCCCGCGGGCCCCGGGCTCTGCCCTCAGCCCCTCCCGGCCGTGGGGAGGGGGGAAGGATAGAGCTAAAAACTTCTGGGCTGAATAATCAGATAATGAACTGGTCTGAAAGCGGGAGAATGAGGCTTTGAGAAGTTACCCTCAAGAAATGAGAATGGAAAGGCCCCAAGAGTAAGGGTTAAACCAGCCAGAAACGGGACGCTGATTAAAAGCAGCATCTTAAGGCGGGAAAATTTTCTCACCCTTTGTAGCTAATGCCTCCTTAGGGTTTTGTCCCATCAGCCAGAGACAGATTTGAACAAAGATCAAAAGATGGAGGTGTCCCCGGTGTAACCTGTGCTGTTCTGAACACTAAAAACACCCCCCAGGAGAATTTACCCGTAACCGTGGGACCACCTTAGGTAACGGTGCAACGGAGTCAGTAACCGATGAGCACGGGTACAGAGATTGATGTGATGTAAAACAAAACCACGTAACCCCCCCCGCATCCTTCGCTATTTGTGCCGTATCTAAACTGCTGCCGTTGGAGCTCGGGGGGCCTGGATTTACCATTTATCGCCCGGCAGCCATTTCTGCAGGATTTAATAATGCAAATATCCAGACTCTGGGTGGCGATTGGCTCAAGGACCCATTTTTGGGGGGTTACAGCGAGAGAGGAGAGCGGCTTTGGCCCCACAGCCCCTGGCCGAGCCAGGTCACCCCCTTGGTGAGGGAGGCAAAGGGCAGGGCTGGTGCTGGCCCCAGGCTGAGGGGAGCTGACCCCCTTGGCCTCCAGTGACAGGGTCTTAATTAACCAGAAAACGGCTTTTAACCGCTTTCCTAAGGCATCTCACCAAGACCAGGGCGAGGGGCTGCATCCTGCAGACCCCAGCCCAAACAACTGGCACCACCCAGGTCCGGCAACAAAAAATGCTGGTGCTTTGGAAAGTCCCAGCCCTGGCCTAGCCCAGATATTTCTAATATTAAATACATATAATAATAACAATAAAAAAGTAATAATAGTTAAAACCCCCACAAGTATTTGATCTGCAGTTACCCCAGGGAGTGGGGATTTCTCTCTGACCTCGTTCCCAAAGGCCGTGTGAGCTCAGGCGGGCTGTAAAACCCCACGGACAATGGAAATTGTCCAAACAGCATCTAATCGGCTGGAAACGCACGTTGGGATGCGACATCCTGGCCTAGTTACCGCCCAGGCTCGGTAATTGCAACGCGCGAACGGGTTTCGAGAGCATCGGGCAAGCTCCAGGAGCTGCCGTGGGGGCCCAGCTTGTTCCAAACCCTTAACTTGACACCAAAATGCTGCTTTTCTAATTGTGCGGGATTTTATAGCCGTTAGTTTCAGAAAGGGGTGGATAAAGGGCAGGGAAACGGGGAACCCGGTCATCCACAGCAATGGGTTGAAGGCTTCCAGTGGTTTATCCCCCAGGCAAACGTGCCTGCGTGGGCTCTGGGGGACAAACCACAGTATTATTTTTAAAGGATTTTGCAGAAAGAACCAGATATGACTCGGTCCTTTTCTATACTGTTAGCCTGAAGTATTGACAAGTTACATCAGGCCTCAAAACTATCATGAAAATGGTTTTGAAGGTTCAGAAATGTCAAGTAAATCACGTTTTTCCCACTGCTTACCAGTGCCAACTGTGCTCGCAGTTCCTCCCCACCAAAAAAATGAGAGCTGAGTCCCCCGGGATCACATAATCTGCCAGATAAAACTGCTGTACCTCCAGCAGTTGGTGATATATACTCCATAAAACAACGGAAGAGCACAAGAACAGGAATCCAGCGGGGTTTTCATTCTACAATTTGCAATTTGTTACCGATTTGCACAAACCTTGTGTTCCGAGGACAGCAAAGCTGAGCTCGGGAAGGTGCCTCTGCGCTTCCTCGGATGAGCTGAAACGGGACCGAGGAACAAAACCGCCTTCCGTTAACAGCACCGCTAATCTGTCGTGCTTCAAGGCGAGCGCGAGCGACTGAACGAGTTCTATACCTGAGCAGTGCCGGTGGCTCACCCCTTGCATAGTTTAGCCAAACCCAGCCGTGCCCAGCAGCTCACCTGAGGATTTCAGCCAACTCCCGTGGAGCGCGGCCGTTTGAACAAGGACGGGCGAGTCCAACCTCCACAGGTTATCTGCGGGACAACTGGATGCTGTTCGGCTCCTCACTATAAACCAAACCCCCACACTGTTGTTTGAAGTCTTCCCCAAAGGTTTAGCTGTGAACAGTCACACGGATGTTGTTTTAACACAACAATTACAACGCACGCAACAGAAGGACCACAGTGTGCCTCTCTTTTTATTCTTTATTTTACAGTTCACAATTAGAAACCTACTGATAAATTACACAGTTTGCCCTCCTGTTTGGGGTTTTGAAATGCCTCCGAGTTGTGCTGCCAATCCCATCTCGTCCCAGGGAGGTGGTCCAAGGTGCCACCGGCTTACATGAGGCAGAGAGGCCACACGACCTGCAAGAAACACCTCCGTGGGCCGTGCTTCGGGTGGGAAGTTAAAAGGCAGCAGGAATTATCCCATAAAAACACATTTGAAATGGAAAAATATACTGGATATCATTTCAAGGTTATTTTATAGACTTGCACGTGTTACAAAGGTTCTTAGGGGGGAAAAGAAAAAAAAAAAGAAAGAAAAAAAACCAAACACCAAACTTCCAGAGCTGCAGGTCAGCAAGGTTGTATTTGCAGAGAGCAACTGCCCAGAGCGGCCCTTCAAGGCCCTACATCTTAAGCCATTCTCTCCAAAGCCTCTTACAGAGCAGGGAGATAAGTTCAGTCCCTCCTCAGCCAGCCATTTCAACATCTGCTTGACTTTGTACACAGCTGGGGCCACCAATTCACGTCTTGCCAGTGACACCCACATCCCCGCCTCTTTCTTTTCTTTTGGTCCTGCTCAAAAGTTCCTAATTTCTCAACTTTCCTTTTTGGCCTCCTAGTTCATCCATCTTCTCTTAAAGATGGCACATGCTGCACAGCTCATCTGGTGCCTTTCAACACAGTCCTGCAGCTGAATCCCTATGGAAAACACCTGGATTTTTCACATCAACTCCAGCTGAACATCACAGGGGAGTTACAAACAAGCACAGTTGTGCTTGAACCTTCCTTAGCCAAGCGCCTCCGCATTGAGGGTCACGGTGGCACGGAGACTGAAGAGCTTTTCCAGCCGGCGCAGGCTCTCTGCTGGGGCGAGGATCGCTGGCTACGTGCAGACCTGCACTTGTGGGACACGATCTAACCCCGTGCCAGGGGGGAAACCCCCCCAAAGCCACCGCCTCGGCCAGGGGGAGGAGGGCAGCGCCTTATGGCGGAGCGAGGCTTCACCACCAGGCATGAGCTTCACCCATGGTAAATGAAAAGGCCAAACCAAGGGACGAGGCTACTCGTCGTGTACTTCCCAGAAGAGACCGGTGATGGATGAGGAATGGACAGAACACACCACGAGCATGTATTTATAAAGAGGGGGAAAAAACAGACACGGGCAAATTGCCTTTGTTTTGCTGTTATGAAGGAACATTTTACCAGTTTTCTCCTTGTATCCATCTGCAGTTGCTCACCTTTGGCACAAGGAATTCCATGTATCACACGATTTAATTAATAATAATACTTCATATCAACACTCAGCACTTACATAGCGCTTCTCATACTCAAAGTGCTTTACAAATGTTTGTGAGTCCTCACAACACCCCTGTGAGGTAGGTAAGTATTATTATCCCCATTTGACAGATGGGGAAACTGAGGCAGAGAGGTAAAGTGACTCGCCCAAGGCTATACAGGGAGTTGAAACTCATGACGTAGTGGCCCGATCCTGGTCTCCCTTATGGTGGTGTAACACAGATGACCCCCAACAGAGCTGTACTGGTGTAAGCAAAACAATCCAACCTAAGTTTCTCTGGCTCCCAACCCTCCACTCCAATCAAGTGACCACACCTGCCCCACCTAAACCAACGGTTCGCCTTCCAAACCCCTACAGAAAGTCCGGAGCGCGGCAGGAGCGAGCCTGCAATCTTAAGGCAAGGCGTACGCTCGCAGCTCCATAGCTCTGCAGCACGGCGCGCTCCACGCAGCCCTGTTTCTGCCTCGCCGCACGAGCCTTAAGACAACCCGAGCGGTCTCCAGCTCTGCACCTATCAGCTTTGAGGCTGATCCTCTTCTCCCTCAAGTTAAGAGTAAATCCAGAGCAAAACACTGGGGCTGCACCGGCGTAGAACTAGTACGAGATCTGAACCAGACCTTTCACCTGCTGCTTTGTAGGCAAACGTCCCCACTGGGATCTTTTTGCTCCGGGCAGCTTCGGCATGGTTCATTTCCCTCTCTCTCTCTGAGTTTGTATCTCTGCATAGAACCAAACTTCCAACATTTCCAACTGATCAGCACCAGCAGTTAAACAGCACCGTACATCTTTCTAAGACCGATCAATAGTTCCAGAAAAGTGTCAATGCATGCAAATATCACATACGAAAACATCGAGAGTGCTGGGAGATGACACCGAGGATAGAGGTGATCACAAGACAGCACACATTTAGTTTTTATTAAAAATACCAAACAACTCACACTTACTGTAACTATGCCACTTAGATGATCATTCTAACCTGCAGAAGTACAGGTACTTTTCCTCCAACTATTTACCTACCTACCTAGAAAGAAAGAGAAATAGCAAGCACACACATTTATACTTCCTCAAACTTGGCAGGCATGACTCTTGTGAACGGGAAAGGCGGGTCTGGGGAGGTGGGTGAGGTTGTGTGCTGGGTTCAGGGCAGTGGAGTATAAAAGAAGTAGAAAATACCACATGCATCACTACCACCAGTAATCAACCTGATGAAAATAAACCCAAAAAATTAGATGGATTCATGTATGGCATCCACTGAAAATCTCAAACCCTAAGCACTCTGAAGCTGGCAAACATCTTGTGCCACTTCACCTACGTCCAGCCGCAGCATCAGCAAATAAGATCAAACAAACCTTGAAAAGAAAGCAAAAGGAAGAATAAACCAGCCTGGAGACAACAATCTTCCACAAACCACTTCCCTGCATTAGTTTCAAATACATTTTACTCTTAAGCAGTTTCAGAAAGGAGTGGGGGAGAAAGAGACCCACTGCTATTTCGTTTTAAACTGGCTCAGCACCAGCACCAGCTCAGAGAGAGGGAGAGAAAAAGAATTCTTCAAACGTGATCCTCGGTACTTGATTAAAACGTTGCCAGCCAGCCGACGACACCCTAAATTGCCAGAGGGTCCGAAGTGGAGTGGATACAAGGTGCTGCTCACGGTCCTCTTCGTCTGCTATGATATCTGCTCCGTGGGCCTCATCTGTATATCTCCAATCTAGGAAAGACCAACATCGGATTTTACTGGAGCGCTGAAGTCCACTGTCAATCCTGCACTGCGCACTTCCACGCTGCATGGGAGGAGAGTTCCTGCGACTGGAAATGAGCCTGCTTAACTGAGGTATCAGAAAGAGATAAAGGTGACTATGACTGCTCTGCCTTTAGCGGGAGGGAGGAAAGCACAAACAGGCACAGAAAAGAGCGTGAGGTGACACCAATTATAAACTCCTCGTGGCTCAAGTCTTTAGTGTGGTCCTGCTTACGGAGGGTCAAGCAGAAGTGCTGCTCGATCAGCCACGGACAGGACTTTTTATCCTCTTACGACAAGGAGACCAGCTATCGCTACTGATCCGGTCGTGAGACGGCCACGTCGTGCTCCAGAGGAGCAGGGTTCACACGCGGGGCTGCTAAACCTCTCCCGATCCAAGCTGGCTTTCGCAACAGGAACTTCTACCTCGCACGTACTAAATTCTGACGCTGCTCCTGCCTTCAGCTCAAAGCTGGTGACTTATTTCTTATTTCACAGGAGGGAAATCCCCCTGGCAGCACAAACCCCTCACCCCACCCTCCAGGAGGTGCACGGCACTCGGCAGGATGGTGCCCAACGCCGAAGGTGGCCCAGCTGCAAGGCTGTCAGCAAAGCGCCGATGGCACCGTCCAAAAGGGCAGAATGTGCCCAGGTCCCTCCTTCCCTCCCTGCTTCACACAGTCCTCCTCTGCGAGCTGAGCAGCCCTTGCAGGGTGCAGAGGGCTGTGAGCAGCCCTAAGGGGAGCGTAAACAACCGTGATTGCTGCTAATCCCCAGCCCGGGCTCCGCTGATCCAGCGGCTGCAACGCTGAGCAACATACACGAGGGCAGCAGTTACCCCCTGCCACCTTCAGCCACCCACCACAGAGGCCTCCAAGCCACCCACAGCCTACCTGTACATGAGGTGGGGCACTGAGGACGTAGATGACAGCGTTAGCCATATCTTCAGCTTTGAGACACTGGAAGGACAGGAGAGAGATTCTCAGTCAAAGGGCACCTCAGAACGTTAACCACAAGATCACTCCTCTCTTAACCATCAATAATGAGTTTAAACAGTGTCACTGGGGCATGTCAAGAAGATGCAAGCAAGCAGGAAGAAAAGAATCCATTAACAGTTTAACAAAGGATGTGTCTGGAGTTGATAATTCTCCATTTGCTATGAGTAATCTTACTACTGGCACAGGAATTCTGCCAGGTCAGGCACTGCCGTCCTTATCAAAACTTCCCATAGAGCACAACAAATCCTGTGCTAGCCACCTGCAAGACAACACGCCCTCACACTTCTTCTGGCAGAGGCATGCTTGCTTATTATGTCTTCTCTTCACTAAAGAAGTCATAGCCTGCAAAATGTCAAAGCTGACTGGTATTTATTTACAGGAACATCAAAATAAAAGGAGAAACACCAGGAATGGGAAACTGAACCTGAATGAAAATCTTCATGGTGTGTAAATACCAGTGTGAATTCTGAGATTTGAGTGCTGAGACTGTGGGGATCCTGAGTACCTCCTGCAAAGCACCGGGCACCCTGCAGAACTAGGTCCTTGTGCTATTAGCCAGGAGAGAGACTGTCAAACTATAATCGGAGCCATTTCCCTCTGTTGCCATTTCTCCACGTCCTACCCGAATGCTCTCATAGGTTGCAGCAGCTCTCTCGGGGTCATTATCATGAAGTTTAAAAGCAAATCCCGTTTCCACCAGTCCTGGAGATATACACTGGAAAAAAAGCAGAGCACATCCTAATAGGATTTGTAATTCCCCTTCAGTAAAAGAATAAAAGGAAAACAAAAGGAGAGAAAACTTTTTAGCACCAACAAAGCTGAAAAAAAAACCCCAGACCCCTTTTGATTGTTCTCCTTCCCCACCCTTTCTCTAGGGGAACAGTTCAAGTGAGCGGGCCTTGCGTTAATGACTGTGGCAGGTACCTCTGGAAACCCTGATGGGTATTTCCCTCTTCATGCCCCAGAGGGACAGAGAAGCAGAGAAAATGATGGAAAAGCTTGCAACACAAATTAACTTCTGGACACACCACTCCTGAGATGCAAGCTTTGACTGGAGAGCAAACAGCCCAGCCCACTGCCTCCCTCTGCTGTCACAAGCCCCACTTGTGCTCCACTTTGTGCACCCAAAATGTTTATTTCCTTACACAGCTCATGGCTGTGGTGCCTTCTGCACCCCAGGTGCTCTCTGTCTTGGAAAGAGAGGGGACCAGGGACAGTTGGCCACAGGACTTGAACATTCCCAGTGTGCCGAGCACTATTTTTGCATTTCCTTGCCTGTTTTCCAGAGGGCAAACCTCTGCCCCGTCCAGCCTGGCAGCTCTTTACCACCCACAGACACAGGAGAGCCCACAGTACTTACTGTAGCTCGTATATGAGTCTTTGCTTCTCTGAGTTCTTGCCTCAGCCCCTCCGTGAGGGCTGTCACTGCGTACTTGGTGGCACTGTAAAAATGCACCACCGACTGGGGCACAACGCTGTGGCCGTTCATGCTGAGGAGAGAGCAGAAGGGAAAGTGCTGAGAGGTGGGGATACAAGCCAAGTCCCGAGGAGGAACCGACACGGTGCTCAAACCACTGCCAAGACCCCAGAAAGAGACATGGTGTCCACGGAAGGAGCTCCCCTCTCCCTCAGGAAGCACACCCCACCAGAGGCTCCTCTTGACACAGCCAGTTCCTGCAGCAAGTCAAGAAGCTTCCAACTTGCATCATTGCAAGTGATTGGCGTTAACCTTTCCTCCCTGGTTTGGTGTTTCTTGCATTTAGACCAGCAGAGGTTAAAAAAAGTGGTTTGAAATAAAAATAAATAAAATATCAACCATCACTCTCCTTGGGAAAGCCCTTTTTGGGCACCATCAGCCTGCTCCAAGGTCAAAGCACCACTGCTTAAAACCTCTCTGTGAGGGGAGGAGGAAGAAGCTCACACGGCTGATCCCACGCTCCCCACCCCGTGTACCTGTTAATGTTAATAATATGCCCATCATCGATGTTCCTCTCCTTCATGGACTGGTAGGCCTCTCGGGTACAGATGCTCACGGCCATCACGTTGACCTGAGGGATGAGAAAAGAAGAAACTAAGCCCAGCAGCCCTGCCTGGCACCCTTTGCCTCGCCCCCCGCACTCCCGGGTGCGGGTTCCAGGCCCCGATCCACAGCAACTCGGAAATGCACCCACACCCTCCCCACTCCTGCACACCCCACAGCACCCCAGCACCAAGCTGGGGGCTGTGGTCACAAGGCCTTTGGGCAGGGGTGGCACTGACACCCAGTTTTGTGAGACGGCCTCGACCTCTGCCAGAAATAAATGGATTTAATTGTTTTATGGGCAAGTGTGAGGGTAAAGTGCAAAGTAAGGGAGAACAAACCCACTTCCCCACAGTCAGCACTCTGTCCAGGAGACAAAGTTGTTTATTTTGTACAGCGCTGAGCACACTGGTGTTTGGGCAGCTGACAGGACACTAAGAGCAGGTAATTAGGTCAGCTAGTTAACGAGGAAATCCCCAGATACTGCCTGTCAGAGAGCCAGGCGCTCGGAGGCACTGCAAACCACACAGCCAGCAAAGAGCTTCCCAGGCACAAATGAAGCCAAAGATCACATCATGCCGTGGGGAGAGGCAGAGCAGGCAAGTGACCCCGCAGGTATGAAAGACACTGATCTGTCACACGGTCTGCTGACATCTTTCTCAGCCCTACCTGGATTAGCCAAGGAAAGAGGGACATGGCAATTTAACTGGTCCTTTAGCAGAGGATCCAGAGCTTTCCAGGCTCTTGCTCTTTGGTCCAGCAAGACCCAGCACACCGTGGGCTTGACTAATCTCCATCACGTCACCTCTGCCGTGTGCCACCATTCATAGGCAGATGCCCTGAGCATTTGCTGACTAGAGAGCAGAGTCAAAGTTTCCAGGAAGAAAAAGATACTGAAATTCCCCCAGCTGGAATACAAAGCACCCAGAGATGTGTGCAAGGTTGATGAGCAAGTTCTCTCAGCAGCAGTGTTGATTGCTCAAGTTCAGAGTGGTTTAGATTCAGAAAAGTTGCCGAGAAGCAGAAAGCTCCTGCTGAAGCCCTCTAGGAAGGATGGAACCATTTCAAGGCAGGACACACTGGCAGGTCCTCCCTGATGGCACGGCACTTTGCTAACTAAAGGAGCAGGCCAGACGGGTCCAAAAAGCACTGCTGTGAACTAAATATCCAGGAAGAACGAAATGTCTGATGAATCAGAAGTCAGGTGCAACCGGGAGGAGTAGCAGAAAACGGCTGTGAAACCTGGAACCACGAACGGGGCAGGCTGACCAGGACTGGCCAGCACAAAAGGGCATTCAAGAGAGGAACACGAGTTTGGGGACCTGAAAGGAAGAGGCAGAAGGGGTTTGAGAAATGTAATTATGGAGCAGCACACAGCAGACGAATGGGGTCAGCTGAAGGATCTTCCAGTCACCGCTTTCGTCTCTGCTGTTGTTTCCTATTCGTTACTGGAGGCCGTGCTTGTGAGTTTTTGTCCTGGCGAGAGGTAGATAACACACTTAGCTGATCCTGGAGCACCCAGGCAACACAACAAGTGGAGTCTTCATCCTCATCCAAGTGCACTTCGTTTGAGTGCACACTCACCGTGAGCTCTCATATTTGGAACTCCAGAGATCAATGCCCTGGCACTAGGACGAAGATGTACCTGGGCTGCACAAGGAAGAAAGTCATCGGACAAGTCAGCAGAAGTGGCACCTCAGCACAGGAGTGAAGCCCAGGGCATCTGAAGCCTTCTGGATTTCACAGTAAGGTGGTCAAGGAAAAGCTGGAGCAATCCGCTGCTGTCTGATACGCTAACCAAGCGAGGAGCTGGGCCTTCCAGACACAGATCTGAGCAGCAACTGTTAGTAAAAAAGCCTTTGTGACAAGCAACACCTCTGCTCTCCCCCGTGCCCCAAGACTCCCCGAACCCACCCGGCACTGCATCTTTGGCGCAGTCGCTCCCCAACTCCACTCCATCTCCAGAGGCCACTAGAGGGTAACATCAGCCTAAAGCCTGAGAGCCAGCTCCAAGGCTGTGACTCACGCTGAGCATCGCTTCCATGCGTGGGTAGAGTTACAACATTTTGACAGCTACTGGCAAAGCAAGATACTAATCAACAGCCACATGGGAAAGTCCAGAGCCCGTACGATAAGACACTCTGTGGTACAACAAAACAACTGGCTGGAAGGCAGCTGTGCTGGGATGGCCTTGTTGCCTTTTCCCAAGAGCACCCACAGCATTTTTGGGTGAAATTCCATTTCAAACACGGGAACAGGCACTCAGGAATCTAAAAACATGCCTGGAAAATGAGCGAGGCTTAGGGCTGCATCACTCTGAGAATCAATCTTAAAGGCTGCTGTTACAAGCAGCCACGCAAGACGTTTTTCAGCCTCGTTCCTATTTTAAGAACAAAAGGTTCAAAGGTCCCTTAGCAAAGACGGCCAATGCATCTGCGCTCTGCCTTCGCTCAGCGCGCTGCACGAGGCAGCGGGCCGGCCACCGCCGTGTGTGCGCTAATGAAACAGAAACAATGAAGGCACAATTCTCTAGTAATTAATGAGTTTCAATTGTCACGTTGGGAAAACATAAGAGATTCTGTTCCTGAAAGCGCTGAGCAATTCAGTTCCCAGAATCAGCCTTTTCTAAGGCATGGAAATGAGTATCCCAGCTCCTGAGCACACATGAAAATGCAGGCTGGAGAAAACATCTCTCTGCACAGATGGTATATAGGGTGGTATATAAAAGCAGGAAGAACAGAGCCTCACTTATCAGTGAATAACAAGAAGAGGACCCAAACCCATTTCGTGTCTCGAGGAGTGAGAGGATGCCTGCTGCAGTCCTCTGAGCCCTCAACAGTGCCAATGGAAAATTCAGCTTGAATTCCTGGTTGTAAAGGTCAGTAGGTAAAACGTGAAGGAGCTGTTAAAATCCCAGAGCCTGGAGTCAGTGTGTACACAGAACCCAGCCCCAGCTACTCCCGCGTGGATCAGGGACGGCTGGAGGACTTTGTTCCAGCCTCACATCAAGCACAGCCTCGCAAACAAGTAGAGAGAGAAGGGGGAGGAAGTTGTGAGCCAAAAGATGATGGGCTCAGAACCTGCCTGCGATTCCACGCTCCCTCCTGCCCACACGCCGACTTTGCTGGCTGGCAGCAAAGCAACAGAGACACCATTCCTCATTGATTCTGCAGTCCAGGGAAAAGCAGTTCCCCTTCTTGGGAATTAGTACCAGAAAATAAGGGATTGGAACATTAAAGACGAGAAGGAATAAGTAAAAAGTAACATGATTTCAACTGTTAGAGGTATAGCATGGAATCTGATGGAATAAGTATAGTGAGAGGGGAGCCTGGAAGGAGACAGAGTCTCAAAGCTCATAAAAAATGCATGGAAATAAAAATCAATTTACCAAAAAAGAAAAACATACCTTTAATTTGAGGCCCTCATGCCTCCTAAATTGGTAGATTGATGGCTGTTAGAAACTGCCCTTCTCTTACAGCCCAGAAATGCACTGAAACTCTCCAACAGCACCTCAAACCGTGCTGCTCTCTAACACCTTTATCCAAGGGACCTTTGGAAGAAGCCTCCCTGCTCCCGCTCAGCTCTGCAAAGCCTAGTGGCCCGTGAAAGGCGCTGGCAACCTTCCCACAACCTGACCCTCCATGAGCTTCAGAGCATGGAGGATAAATGGGCCTGGCGAGCGTTTCCCCAGGGCTGGCACGCCACAGCGAGGAGACCTGTCACTGCAGACCCCTCCCAAACCCCACCGGAGAGAGAGGCTTCCAAGCAGGGAGGTGGCAGCCACAAAAGGGGGGCACACAGCAGAAGGGAAAGCCCCAAGCTGTTTCTATCACCTATCAGCAGCTGAAAAGCAAAGCCCAGGCTGAGCTGCGTGAAGCGTTTGGCTCTGGAGTGTCCCAGGGCTCCACCTCTGCATTAAAGGTGCGAGCGTTACTCGGTGACACAAATCAAGAGCCAAGCCACCAGCTGCTGGGAAGCTGGTGAGAGGAAAAAAAATCTGCCAGTACAGGAAGAAAGTTTGGGTATTTCAGTCTGCTCCCAGTGCTACAACAGCATTTTCCCAAGCAATAGGGGCTATAGCTGTACAGATCACCTCTGGGAATAAAACGTGCTCCCAGGCTGGCTTCCTAATGTTATCCGTGTGGACCCCCCACCCCGCCTCTCCCCCACCCCAGAGGCATCTCCAAAGGGTGCATGCAGCAGCACCCACAAGGAGGGGGGGCCCCCAAGGCTCCCAAACTTTGAGCCAGTGTAAATACCAACACTGGAGTGTCTCACACAGAACAATCTCCATTCCACAATCTTTCTCTCGAGAAGTGGTGGAAGGTGAGATAAAGGGCGTGCTCCCACCTAGGCAGCCAGAGAAGGGGGCACAGAGGCATGGCAGTCTGAGCACAGGGACTTAGGTGAATGCTGCAGGCTGAAGAGTGGAGCTAAGTTGAAGGTAGCAGTGGAA
>JANHFX010026203.1:561-42450 GCA_027560015.1 Chloroceryle amazona
CTTGTCACTGTTAGGTTAATGATTGGACTAGGTGATCTTAAAGGTCTTTTCCAATCCAGGCAATTCTGTGGTTCTGTATTACATTAACATCTACAGTCTCTGACAAGATTGATCTCTAATGTTCTATCCAGGACATTCATTTGTTGAGGGACAGTCCCTAACAGCTTACAATCTAACAAAGAAAACACGGCAGAGTCAGGAAAGGACAGAGGTTTTATGATTTATATGAGTTTAGGTCATTGTGGGTCCTTCTATCCTTGTATGAATTTCACTTAAATTTCTCTTTCTGTCTATCTCATTTTTATTGGGAAATGAAGGGCTCTGTACACACTGAAGCATCCAAAATGTTTCTCATATCTGCCATCATGCAGGTATTATTTCTGAAAGGCATTAGAGTGACACTTATAGTATAATGAAAATATTCTTTATACCAGTAAAATCAGACTCAAAATGAGGTGCATAAACCAAGACACATTACATTTTGTGCTTGAAAGATTTACAGGCTACTAAACACCCAAACTGTCCTAAATCTACAAAGAGCAGTAAATTATCTGCCCCCAAACTGAAAGCACTAACACTTATGGAAGCTTGAATTTGATTAATGATACCAGTCTCTGTAGACATTAGATACTCAGATTTTTACCTTAAACAAAGCACGAGGCATTGAGGAATCATCAGTCATCAGGTACAATTTACAGCTATGTCTTTTTCTGCTCTTTTTAATAGTCCTCCAAGCTTTGTCAGGATTAGGCCCACTCCTTTTTTTGTATGAGTCTTTGTAACAAGAAGTGTTGCTTTTGATAGTTTGTCGAAAAGAAATCATAGAATCATAGAATCATAGGATGGTAGGGGTTGGAAGGGACCTCTGGAGATCATCGAGTCCAACCCCCTGCCAGAGCAGGGTCACCCAGGGCAGGCCACTGGGGAACAGATCCAGAGAAGGAGACTCCCCAACCTCTCTGGGCAGCCTGTTCCAGGCTCTGTCACTCTCACAGTGAAGTTTTTCCTCATGTGAAGGTGGAACTTCCAGTGTTTCCACTTGTGACCATTACCTCTCGTCCTATCGCAGGGCACTACTGAAACAAGACTGGCACCCACCCTTCAGATATTTGTAAACATTGATAAGATCCCCTCTCAGTCTTCTTTTTTCTGGGCTAAACAGCTCCAGGTCTCTCAGCCTTTCCTCCTAAGAGAGATGTTCCAGTCCCTTCATCATCTTTGTAGCTCTCCATTGGACTCTGTCTAGCATTTCCCTGTCCCTCTTGAACTGAGGAGACCAGAACTGGACACAATACTCCAGATGTGGTCTCACCAGTGCAGAGTAGAGAGGGAGGAGAACCTCCCTCGACCTGCTGGACACACTCTTCTTTATGCACCCCAGGATACCATTGGCCTTCCTGGCCACAAGGGCACATTTCTGTCCCATGGATAACTTATTGTCCACCAGGACACCAAGGTTCCTCTTTCTGGATGCTTTCCAGTGAGTCTACCCCTAACCTGTACTGGTGCATGGTGTTGTTCCTCCCCAGCTGTAGGACTGTACACTTTTCCTTGTTGAACTTCATTAGGTTTGCCTTTGCCCGGCTCTCCAGTCTGTCCAGATCTCACTGGGTGGCAGCACAGCTTTCTGGTGTATCAGCCACTCCTCCCAGTTCAGTATCATCAGCAAACTTGCTGAAGGTCCACTCCATCCCTTCATCCTGGTCATGGATGAAGATGTCGACTAAGACTGGACTCAGAACAGACCCCTGGGGAACACCACGACTTACTGGTCACCAACTGGACTCTGCACCGCTGATCACAACCTGAGTGAGGTCTCAGCACCTCCTTCTCCACTTCCTCTTAGGAAGCTCTAGTGAGCAATAAGGTTGCCCTCAGCTTCCTGTTCTCCTGACTAGACAACCTCAAGGTCCATAGCCACGTGCCTTCCAGCCCTGTCACCAGCTTTGTTGCCCTTCTACGGATGCATTCAAGGACCTTTGCTTTCTTCTTTAATTGTGCGCTCAGAACTGCACACAGGACTCAAGGTGGGGATGCATCAACAATGAGTACAGTGGGATAATCACCCCTTTTGACCTACTGGTTATACTGTGTTTAGTGTACCCGAGGATGCTGTTTGCCCTTTTGGCTGCCAGGGCAAATATTGCATATTGAATTTTGCACTGTATTTGTACTCAATCCTTCTAGGTCTTCAACTTTCCAATAAAGCTGCTATACAGTGGAGTGTTGAGTAAAAACTGGATTGATCCTGGATCATGTTGAGAAAAAGAAAATGTGGTAGGAGATATTCATGTAAGCTTTTGAAGATATTGACAGGAAGTCACTATAACCATTGGAAGTGTCCTGCTTTGTTTCAGAAGTTTTATATATCACTACCATTAAGCCCAGTTTTGTGGCTACACTCAGTGTAGCAGAGCACAGGATGGACTAAGATTTAAAATCTAAAAATGTGAAAGTGAGAAAAAGAGTTTTCTGGAGTATTTGCCTCACACTTGCTGCCTGTGCAAGGGGCTGCAGGGAGCCATGGCCACTACTCTGTTCCTGCTTTGCCCCCACCTCTGGACCCTGCTGCAGGGAAGAAGCCCTTTTTGCACTGCTCCATCAGGTTCCTCCTTGCCTACAGAAATGGCTCTCAAACCAGAAGTAAGCAGAAATGTGCCACAGTCAGGTGGGGAAAGACCAGGAGAGGTAAAAAATAATTTAGGCTGAGAAGATATCCCATCTTTATAGTTTGCAGACTGCTTTAGTTCTCGACTGTAACTCCCATAGAGCAACTGAAATTACAGTGAACTATGACATAATTGAGAAGAAAAACACGATCCTGTATGATGATGACCATATACTCCTGTCTGCCAATAAAATAATGCAGTTACATTTATTCCTGCTTTACCGTAACTACTTACCCCTCTTTTCTGCCATTTGGTTTGTTGGTTTTTTTTTTCCCCAATGTTTTAAGAGTCTGAAACAGTACATTACTCATCTTTTTCCTTATCTATCCAGATTTTAATATATTCTTCAACACCAAATGTACAAAAGGACTGTTTTGACAATTATTTGCTGAAAACGCTGCTACAGTTTCTAGCTGTGAAACTGAACTTACATTACCTCAACTGACCGGACCCGTAGCAGACTCTCAGATGGAATGTATGCATCAATCTTTGCCAATTCAGAGGTTATTTAATACGCTATGTCTGGAACCAGCGTTTTTGTTGAAATTGTTTTGGCTAAGAAACTATCCAGATGAGTCTACTGCAAAACTATGTGCTTTGACTGGGATTTTCAAAGTCGGTCTGGAATTGTTCCACTCAAAAATGGGCAGCGTTAGGGATTACTTCTTTTGGAGAATATCTCTTAAACCAAAGATTTGGGTTTGTTCATTTATATATTTATTTTTATAACTCATGCATTATTAGATTAAAACCTTTTCCTTTCTTCCTTGTTTTTTTTTCACTGTCTATGTTATAATTATGCAATAAAACATCAGCAGAGATAGGGTGATAAAGACAGGGAAGAACTGTAATTTAGTTATGTGGATGGGAGCTATCATTTTGCAGTATCCATACTATTAAGAAATGGTTAGTTACTATGTTAATGGGAATAGCTGATGGATTGCAGTAACTGCTGGCATTTTTCTGCTGTGATAGTTTTCTATTCACACTAATGAGCATTTTTCTTTTAAATTGGTTGCACTGTTTAATTCATTGTTATACTTATTTGACATCCCAGAACAAATTCTGCTCTCAATTATACTAGTGTAAATCTAGGATAAGCCATCTGTTCTCATCAGTGTTAGACCTTGATTTGCCCAGTGATTTAAAAAAGCCTTTAACCTTAAGCACATTTCCATCACATGTTGCTAGTTAAAGAGACTGTGAAGTGTTGAGGTTTTTTCTTCCCTATGTTGGTAAAAGGAAGAGAGTTTGAGCTTGTCTAGTTAATTCTACTATTTCATAACTAAGAGCATAGCTATGTATAGCATAGGCTGTATTAACTAACAGAGACTGAACCATCCTCAAAACCAGCAATAATGGTGAGTGAAATATTAAGCCCACGTCAATAGGCATTGCTGAGAAAGCAGTGCTTGTTAACCTCGGCATGACAGCCCTGCTGCTGCTGTTTGAAACCTTCCTGGCAGGAAGGTTTTGGTGAATTTAGCAGTGGTGAGCTCAGGTGCAACCTCACCCAGATACCTGTCCCACAGCTGGGACTTATTGAAACCTGGCACCTGTGGAAAGGGCAGAAGAAATGAGTGTGCCAGCTCCTCCCTCAACCACTGGAGTTCACAGTCTGGCATGTTAATTTGAGCTGCTTTCCTTGGCTGAGAGTTGTCTGGATGGTTTTTCGAGTCCTGCAAGGTATATTGGATTCAATTTTTCATCTTACTCATCATTAAGTGGGTAATGGGCAGTTTCAGGCTTCTAATGAAACTAGGTCAAACAGTAGCCTGGCTTGTATGAGCTCCAAATGTCTGGTTCACTAGCGTTTGGTATATCTTAAATGACAGTAGATGGTATTTTGATGTACCTTACAGAGCAGAGAAAGATAGACACATATTAGCCATGAATAGATTTTTTCTTCTAAAATATGCTGGAAATGTATTATGTCCCAAGTCCAGCATTTCACTCTTCAGACCTTTGGGATATGGTCATAAATGCAATTGCAGTGTCCAAAATTCAATTTATGTAGTTTAAATCCTGGCAGCTGTCACTGCACTAACTCTAATCACCATCTCAGAAAAGATACTTTGAAGTCCAGAATTTAAGTCTATGTGGGAATATAATGCAAAGTAGCACAAAATCTTTATGTAGCCCCGCTCCTCACTCCTTCAGTGTTGTAAGTACTTTGTCCAGCTTGTGACACAATAGATAATACACCATGCAACTGTCTTTAGCAAACCTAAAGAAAAACAAAACAACAACAACAAAAAGCAATCAACCAAAACCAAAACAGTTCACAATTCCCATTTTTCAAGTTTTAAACAGGTCTGCCATGACCACAGATGAAGTTAAAGTCAGAATTTATGATTTGTAAAGTTGGCAAACACACATCCTTGTACAAGCTTCATAACAGAGGCAGGGCACAGTCTTGGGGCTTCTCACGGGCTCATTCCTGCTGAGTCTTCAGCAAGCCACTGAGCCAGGCTTTACTATTTCTTTTCACGCCTTTTGTTCCTTCTGAGCTTCCCTGGGGTAAAACTGCCTTTTACTCCTTACTTGTAAGGGTAGATGCTTTAGTCAGGAACTAGATTATGAATTATGATAATGGCACCTGGCTACAATAGATAACAGCTTAGTCAGTAGGCAAAGTATCAAACCATGTAAGGCTTCACAGAATCCAATCCTGGAATAGTAGCAGCAAGAAAGACCAGGATATTTACAAGATTGCAGGGAATTTGAATGAGTAAAATTTTCAGAAAGTGCTGATTTCCCATCTTCAAGGACCTAGGCTCCTTTTATAACCTACACCATGAACCTAAATCTACACTACTTAAAATGAAGACATTTTAATTTTTCTGGACTATGACCCCATCAGGCTCAATCTTGCTCCAGTGACATTAGTCTCAGTTACCCTTCTGCTCAGTTCCACACCTTCAGTATCTCCAGGGGTAGGGGCTCGCCTTCATCTTAGGCTGTTCCACAGCCTTACAGTTAAGAACACCTCCTTAAAAATAGGATCTGCTGCTTCAAAACTACCATAGGCCAAAAAGAGTCAGAAGTATAGGTTTCCCATATTGTAAATGTTAGTGTATTCTGTTAGGCTATTGTGTGGAAGTCAGTGCATGACCTGAGCATGTCTAATGGATCAGCCTTGTCTAAGGAGTTAGGGTAGATTTAGCTGCCTCGTGCCTTTTATCAGCTTGCATTGGATTGTAGACGCTTTATTCCCTCAGCCAACACATCTCTGAGTAAGTGATATGCCAGTCCTGAGGAACTTTGTGCACTGAAACGGAGGAACAAATTGATTTTAAACACCTCCAAGGCTTAGACAGGACTGGAGTGTCAGCAGTCTGAGAACTGTGAACCTGGTATCGGGGACTTGAGGAGTGAGAATGAAACTTAATCCAAGGGGCAGGCAGATGGTCCCTGAGCTTGGTGTAACAGTTCAAATGAATACCTGCACTAACTGTTCACATTCTTCCTTTTTTGTAAAGAAAAATCAATGTATTATTTTGTTCTACCCTGACCTCAGTTATTACTTGAGCAGACTGAATAATTCACAGTATATATCTTCCCTGACAAACAGAGCTGCTTTTTCTTCTCTTGGACATGAATCTATGAAACCATCTGCCTGTAGCTATGAATAGATTGCAGTTTCCTCATGTTTATCTGTCTGCAAAAATGTAATGATTTATTTATTTATTTTATTTTAATCTTATTATCCCTATGGAATGATTATGACCTGATCTCTGAACTGTGTGTTCTGGTCTCAGAAATCACCAGGGTAGTGGTATATTTCAGCCACAGGTATAGAGATCTCACATGTGTGGGTATTTTAACCATTATTTTTTGTTTTGATGGATGCTGTTAAGATTTGTTATGAGCAAGGTTACACAGTTCTAATCTATTCAATATAATAAGAACTAGGAAAAGATACAGAAACAGGTGCAGCATAAAATAAAACTGAAAAAAAGGTGGTTAATAAAATAAACAGTTTTCTGAGTCATTTCTAGACCTAAAGCTGACATGGAAATTTGAAGTCAAATGCGTTCAAGACCTTGCAAGTATTACTTTGAAATTAAATTTCTGATATCCTTTATTGTTGTAACATGCTGTGACAAACAAACATAGCAGTGGCAGGGTGTAGGTTGAAGGAACCATAACAGATATGAATATATTAAAAACCTCACAAACATTTTTGGAAGGATTTAGGTTTTGTTTGGGATGTATTTTGCTATAGTCATTCCAGCCTTTTTCATGCTTGATTAATCATTGTTAATTTGTGAACTGGCTAAAACAAGGGTTACTTCTCACTGCAAGAATGTGAGTCATCTTGGTGGATCCAAGGCATGTCACTCTCTATCTGCTGCAAAATTATATTTTTCTGTCTTTCTAGAAGTCTCTTGTCTAATTCAGCCCTACAGCTGGATCAACAAAACAGCACTAAGTGAATCATTTGCTGTCATTCCTGTAAGCAAGGTTCTTGCAGTAACTCTGAGTCAGGTCTAGAACTAATGCCAAATTTAAAATATGGCCTCATCTAAGCTATTTCTTTACAAGTGAATGTGATAGGTCTGCAATTATCTTGAAGATATATTTTTATTCTCTAAAAACAAATCTGGCTAAAGAGACAGGAGGGAACTGATACTGCTCTGAAAAACCATGTGGACTCTAAACAGAAAGGCTGATAGTAACAAATATGTATTACAAGCTTTTACATCCTTAACATGCTGGACATCCCATGATCTACTGCCTTTAGTTCACCAACCTCAGTGGCAGTTCAAAGCATTTGGAATAGCTGGATAGCAATCATTTTACAGGATGGAAATTTCCAGTGTGGCAGCTTCTGTGAAAAGCTGTCATGTTAATGATGGCATCGTAGTTTTTACATTGGATCTTACCACATATTCAGGCTACTTAAGTGCACTAATCCTTATCCATCATGAGATGGATCAAGGTGTTTGGAAGTGGCTATTTAATTTCTCAGATTTACATTTGGCTCTGAAGGATGCAGTCTGAGTCCTAATTTTCTACTTACTTCAGCTGGTTGTAGTGTTAATTTTTGTCATCAGTGCTTCTTTTTTTTATTAAACCCCTTAAAAAATGGAAATTATTTTGATAAAAAAATCAGTAATAGTTGTTTCCACTACTGAGATGCTTGACAACATTTCCATTCTTTTCTGTATTTCTTCATTTTAATTTGGACCTTTGTTAGTTTTAAATAACCCCAAATTATAAGATGTTTACTGGTTAGCTGACCTGGTAAAATATGGTCAGGAAGTTTAGCAGAAATGGATTTGATTTTTATTGCTTTAGGATTATGTCAGCACACTGTGATCACCTCCGAACTGATGAAGGGGAGGTGATCTACCTACAGCCCTGTGGACTGCAGGAAAATTAGGAAGAGCATCTTCTGAGCCATTCTTGTGACAGTTGTCTCATCACCCCACATTGTGGTGCTGCACCTTTCTTCCTGTGTAGGAAAAATGACGTGGGGTCCAAATAGTGATACAGTCTAGACGAATTTACTGCATGACTTATTTTGAACAGCTAGTTGTCTATATTTTTTGCTAATATTAAGGTACAATTTCCTACTCAAGCTGGCTGGTTTCAGTACTCATTTTTTTCCTATGTCTGCTTGCGAGGAATCTGGCTTGCAATACATTCTCACTTTTCCTGTGCCTATGGGAGTGTTAAGATTTGTATAGCCCTTTCTTTTACTCTTCTTTTTACTGTCTTATATTAGTACCATGTTAGTAAAGACTCCTCTGTCCTCCTATCTGCATAACAGCAGCCCATTGTGGTGGAAAGTCTGGCCAAAAGCACACATATTCTAAGAATAAATTGGTTTTCAGTATTTGACTCATTCTTGAATCAGGATTGTAACACCCTCATCTTAAGTGAGGCGCCTTGATTCTGCAGAGATGATTCTGAGAACAGTAACTCATGTACAGGCAGTTCCCATCCCCTTTGGAAGGATTTAGTAACACAGGTCTCATACACCATGATCACAGAGTTATGTGTATGTATAACAAGCTGCTTGTATTTTATTGTAAATTTATATACTCAATTCCTACTTGATATCAATTCAAGAAGAGCCTTTACTGACCTTGAAACTTGAAGTGATGAGCTCCAATACTCCAAACAGCTCAGAAGTGGTTAAAAAAAGCACAAGCTACTCTAACAGATGTAATTAAGGGGTCAATTACCAAATGCTGGTGTAAAAGACTGAAGCCAAGACAGAACACTTCTGGGAAAGCAGACTTAGCAGTAGTGCAGAGAAAGCTTCATAGGGAGATGGAAACTTTATTGCTAAAAAAGGGATTTAAAGTAGAGAGCAGCCCAAAGATGCATGTAGGATTTCTGCAGCTGCTTAATTCAGGATCTCTGGGGTGGAAGAAGAGGAAATTTGGGGCCAGAATGGCTGGATGTAAATTCCCTCAATACTTTCATTTTGTTTGAAATCTCTATGAGAGGAAAGAGCTAAATGGGCTGTAGAGAATGGACAGGAGGTGACAGACACAATTTTTAAACTGCCTTGCTAGCTAGACTTGAGTTTGACTCATTTTCTCAGCTGAGATCCTTGACTGCCTTTTCGTAAGACATTTTAGCACCTAAGCTCTCCCCTGGTTGGAGATTTAATGGCTAGTACCTGTCAGCAGAGCAATCCTCCTTTCTTTTCTCACCTAAAAGTGCACCATAAATATGATGACTTACGACTGTGTAGGAACTGACACACTTGTCCTGGAAGGATCTAGCAATTTTTCAGACTTTGACAGATAGAGCAATCCATGTATACCATTTTTTGTTTGCTTTAGTTTTGTTTGTTTGTTTGTTTTCTGTTTTTTTTCATAAAGGTAGAAGACTAATATATGCACAGGCTATGAAATGACAATCTAATTCTGCTGTGGTAGCAAAGGTACGTATCCAGCAAACAAAACTAAATTATCACAGAACTTATTTACTAATGATAATTTATTAATGATAACTTATTAATGATAATGAGGGACCCTTTGGAGAGGAAAACTGTTGCTGCTGGTAATAAATTTTTATCTGGAGAAAGTGCTGTCATTGCTTACACGTATAGGCATCTAGTTATGGTTAAGAGTTCATGTGAATTCAGGGATATTTATTTACTAAGAGTAGGATTAACTAAACATCTGGCATAACAGCTCATTTTCCTGTGAGGCTAACCTATTGATGGACATTCAGTACAAACATTTCAGAGTGTAAAACCAGAAAGTTACTCTGACTTTGCAGGAAATTCTTGGGAGAAACAGGCTCAGAAGGAGAACTTTGCACTGTGCTTGGGAAGGCCCCACAGTAACATAGAAGTGGAAAGCCCTGAGGTACCAGATGAACCGTAGCTGTTTCATTTAGGACTTACCAACACAGGGGACAAGAATTGCAGTCTCCTTCCTGACAGACCTTCAACAACCCAAATATGCAAATGTGAGAAAATTGCATTAAATTATTCTATCTTAAATGTAAAAGAGTAGAAAGGACAACTCAATCTGATCAGCATGTGAAGATGTCCCATTAGGTACTCTGCTAGACTTAAGACCATGATAATCCATATGTGAAAAAACAATGGGGACAAAAAACATACCAGGTATGCTCATAACTGGATAAACCACTGACCAACATTTTATGAAATGCCCCAGTTAGAGTGGGTTGTGTGCAAATTTATTTATTTTCATTTTGCAACAACAGTGCCATGAAGAATGGACTCCACATTTCTGTAAGGAGGTACTCGTATTGTTAACAGATAGAAAAAGCATTCTACATGTTGCTAGAGTGTGGAAAAACTTTATTTAAAGTGCTCCCCTAATCTTTGATAAACTAAGGGATAAACCAAATAAAATAGATACATCAAAGAGCTTTCCTTTGGTCTTCTTAGTAGAGCTAAAAAGGATGGTTTTAAAGAGCTTGTGTCAAGTTGCTCCCTCAAAATAATCACTTCTATTTGAATAGCACCTTTAAGTGTAATGTATTTAATCAGGTGAAAAAAAAAAAGGGTTTTCTTAATCAATAGTGTGAACAAGGTTAGGTCAATGGTAGGAACTCCTAAAGAATGATCCGTTAAGCTTCCTAATCTCTTCTTCTTGAAAAGTTGTCAATAAGAGTATCAAAGTAAAGAAATTTTGGCAATATAATCTTCAGCTAACAGTGGGAAAGATAACCTTATCAGCTTGAATGGGATCATCTCTTTACAAGTTTAAGAAGTGATGAAAAATTTGAGTTACTTGAATAGCATTTTTACAAAATATCTGTTAAGATTGCAAGGTAAGGTTGCAGATGTTTTGCATATCTAGATGAGACAATTATTTTCTATGGATGTTTTAACACTGAAATCACAAATGACTATACTAAATTTGATATTTTAAAACTTCTGGTTTACTTTAGGGGTTTTTTTTATTCATGTTGCATTTTTACTCCTGTTTAAGTAAACTTTTAATACTTGTTTAACTAAGCTTTCATCTGGTTTAATTTTCTGGTTTTTTGGAAATTTCATGGTATATCCCTGTGAGGTAGGAAGGATTGAGGTTGAGGATTAGCATACCATCCCATGTTTGAATACCAGAGAAGCTGGGAGATTATCTAGCACGTGGTTCTAATGGACTTTAATTAGTTCATGTGTAATTTATGTGCCTACATAACTTCCTTGAAAGAGATACTTCCTGAACTGGCAACCAAGGGACAACTGAATGAGACAGATATTAAGAAACCAACTCTTATTTGTCTATGACAGAAACAAACTGCCAAAATACTGCATTAGTCAGGGAAGAAGAAGAATAAAGCAATATGGAAAATATGTTCTCTTTTTGTGGCAGTTTTTTTTTTCTCGTGCGTATTCTGATGACAATTCAATGCCAACAACAGATGCAATTCTAATTTGTCTCATGTTATGGGTGAAAAGACTCAAATGCCTCACTTCTAAAACCTATACTCTTCTCTCAGCCTCTCGAGGGATTATTGAAAAGGGGAGTGAGGAAGGCTTTGGAAAGGTTGCTCAAGGTTTAAGTGCTGTGAGGATATGAGATGGTCATATGTATCTTTTATTTCATGCAGAGGATGTTAACTTGTGGATTCATATTAGAGAAGTTACAATATTTTCTTCATGTAGAAATGTACATTATAAGCATTCTGAAATACAGTAATAAAGTAAAAATATCTTTTCATCATTTACTTAGGTTTAGGTTACAAGCTGGTATTTTTAAGGGGTTCTTTCATAAAAGATCACATCCTGATTGAAATTTAAGAAGGGCAAGAAAAAGCCCAGTTAGCCTACCAGAAGATCCAAAATTAATCTCTAACAAAGCTAGTGGTTCACCAAAGTCCAATCTGTACATCGGTTTATTTTCAACTTAAAGTTCAAAAGAAATAGCAGCTCTGTGGTTAAGCAATGATTGAAGAGGTTAGTAGTAGATCAAAGTAAAGGACAGGAGAGAGATGGGAGAGCATCTGTGAGGGAAAATGGATAACATTTTCCTTGGTCTGGTCAGAGAAAAAATGGGAATGTGGGGGAGAGAAGGGGGAGGAAAAATAAGATCAGACTTCTCAGGAGAAATACTTTTGCTCAGAATGAACGGTGAAAACTTCCAGACAAGAACTTGAAAGATGCTACCGCTGTATTTCAATCCTTCAAAGTGCTTTTTGTAACTAATTCATCTGAAACCTGTTACTTTGTTTCAAAGTATATTACACCATTAAAATATCCAAAACTCCAAGCCATCTTTATTCTCCTTAGTGCTCTGCTGTGTTGCACTATATTAGAAAGTGATTTTTTTTTCCCTTTTTTTTTATTTCCCCTGAGATTTTTCCTCTGGAAAAGAAAGCTTATTCTGCATTAGCCTTATAACATTAGTTTCCTATTTACATAGCATTCCTATGACTATGGGTGTATATTTTCCTCCTTGGTTAACAGCTGAAAATATTTTTATTCCCATTTTCAACATTCTTAAGACAGAAGGCAAAATATTCTTTGTCATTTACCACATAAATAAACCTACAGTCATGTAGCATTATTCACCACTAATCAATTTGTGCAAAGTAAATTTATTAATATAGTGATGTTTCATTTCAATGAGCTACCAATTGCTGTATGTACTCCAAGTCTTTCCAAAACATCTTTGGTTTGGTGATTAGGGAAAATATATATGTTTTGTACTACAGCAAACACTTCTGAAAGGTTAGTCTTAGCTAAATTCCATCCTTCTGTTTTATCTAGTGAACTTTTAATTACATCCCCATGTCCTTCTGTCAGTGATGCTGCTGACCTGCACATGAAAATCATGCACAACTTTCTTTGGAAGAAATTTGTCACCTCTGCTTGGTCTGCCAGTAGGAATGTTAGTGATTTCACAGGTGGAAAATAGTGCCTCAAATTCTTTTCCTGTGTATTTCAGATCAGAATCTGACTTAAACACAGTATTATGTGTGTGACGCCCAAAATGTGAAGGAAAGTATTGTGTGTAAGCTGTCAACAGGATACAGGCTCTTTATAAAGGCAAAGTCTGTGAGTGGAAGAGGGAATACACTATAGATGCATCATTAATGAGAAGTAACCATGTCCCTCCTAACCTTATGGTCCACAGGAATTTCTCCACTCATCTTATAGGGGTAATGGATAAGATGCCCACCATTTTTCTGGGAATATCTTACTTGGGCATTCTTAGGGGGTATTTTTTAATAGGAGGAGAGCTCTGGTGTCTCTGAATAAAATAAAACTCCTTTGGACCAGCTTTAAAAAACCCCACATATCTTCTATTGTGTTTTGTACTGATTCCATGGCTATGACTTAGGTCTTGGGAGATAATTCCTCAGTTTGAGCATATGCCTCTAGGGTTGGTAGCAGTTGAGCAGTGGGTTTTGAAGGTCACAGTTTGGGATTTAGGCAGAATTTAAGTAGTCATTTGTGGGATTTGGAAGCTTTCCCAAGATCAGTAGCTGTGGTGTACCAGAGAATGAAATCCAGTTGCCTTGTGTTGCAACCCATAAACACTGGGCTCTAGAAAAGACTATGCAATAATATACATGTTAAACCACAGCCTTAATGGAAAAAGAGGCTGAGGGTTTTTTTAGGTATTTAAGGATCTAGTCACCAAGTTTTTCTTTTTATATACTGATAATACTGACAATATTCTCACTGTAAATAGTTTAAGCTATTGAGGGAACTACTGTTAGGAGGAGGGTTACAACAGTCTCTGTGACAGGCTTATCAATGTCCTTTCATGGTTATAATTTAAAATTACATTTTGCAACTAAACAGATGAGGGAAAATAATTCAGATGAACAATTTCGTAAAGCTTGATTTGTGGTAAAGACTGACAAGAGTAATTACGTTTTTAGAAATCTATTCTCTGCCACTTTCCTAAGATGACAAAAAGCAAGAATTTATTAACTTTGAGAAGGTGGAAAAAATTATACTGAATAGATATTTACAAAAAAATCTGCTCATTGAAAAGGAAAAGCTAGAGCAGGAGGTCTCTCTGACTTAGACACCCTGTCCTAATTCAAATGCACTGTTATTGCAAACCAAACACAAATCCTACTATTCCTTGCTATTTAGCCATGACATTCATCATGGTTAAAAATGTATATATCAAACATCACTTTAAAAATATTTTTTGAGAAGGAAGACATGGATTAAAAATATATGTAAATGTCCATCTGAAGGGCTGCAGTGAGTGCCTTTCTTTTGATTCTAAGCTCAGATTCAGTTCTCTTGGTAAATTACTCTACACTTAAATAAGAGAAGAGACCCTTATATTGACTTCAGTAAGGGGAAAGATAGATTTATACAACTTCAGCAAGGCAGTTATTCATGTGTGGATTGATGCCATACTACTGTAAACTCTTTTCTAGAATACCTTTTAGTATCAGTAAGGCTATATGACCAGGCAGCTTGTCAGTCTCTCTAAAGGAGAGAATAATTACATCTTCAGAAGTCGCATAGTGGAGAAATTACATCTTAATTAAGAACAAAACTTGGCTTTTCCCCTAGTGAAGCATCTTCACATGTGAAAATGCTCAACTAACCTAAAAGCATATTCCACAGAGAAGATTTGAAGAACCTAAATATCCAAGAAACAACATATTTGAAATGTGCCTGATATGGAATGAGGGAGAAAGACTACAGCTGTATTTAACAAAGTTTACTGACAGTGAGTGGAAGAGCAGATTATTTTACCTCCTCTTTCCTGTTGCTTCTATATAATAGTTGGCTCTGTGATGATTCCATATTTCTAAAACACATTCTTCATTCTGATAAGCACTGGGAAAGATATTTCTAACTGGCTGGAGTTTCAGTTTATCTGGAAGAACAAAGGGTTAACAAAATCTTCTCTACCCTTCAAGTGCTAAAAGCCAAGAGTTTTCACTGCTTTCATTTGTAAGAAGAGCCTGATTGAATTTACTTCTGTTTCACTTTTAAAACTTCCTGGCTTTTCATTCACAAATCACACGTTTGTCTTCTCCCGGAAAAGCTTTGCTTTTGTTTTTCTGACCTACATTTGTAGGGCTCCTAATTAGCAGGCAGCACTGGGATCTGCTGTCCTTCAGTAGCTCTGCTGCTTTGGGATCTTAAGCTAAACAGAAAACATGTTGCTGAAACCTCAATGAAAGTAACTACCCACTACTTGTTGGCACCTTTATGTGAACCATGTCAAACAAAAAAATGCAGCATAACTGCAGGTTTTCCCATCTATTGCTTTCGTGTCTTCATCCAGCAGCTATTGAAGTAAATATGAGAACGATCAGGAATAGAGTTGAGGCAAGGTACATTTGCACTGTCCTTAAAATAAAAATGTATTAGCATTACATTTGTCAAAATATTTTCCCTGCACTGGTGTTTGCAATCCCTTCTTTAATTTTTCTCCTTTTATTTTTTCCCCCCCAAAAATCTTTCCTTTGCCTCTGTAGATAAGCTGCTCATTATTTTTACCTTTGTGTTCAAATATCATTCTGGCTTATGAGAATGTGGCACAACATCCTACTTAAATAGCATTAGACCACACAAGAACTAAGTCTTCTCTGTTCCAGTTGTCAAAATAAATAGGAGTTTGGTTAGAGCTGGAATGCAGCATTTGTCTCTGCTTTTTGTATTAAAGAACATGCCGCATACTGTGGTGAATTGATATGAACTGCTGCATTCAAGCATATCAAACAACCAACTCCTCCCCTTGCAGGATCTTGTTACTTGCTCGATGACATTTTTAAACTCCTGCTATGCCCATCTTCAGCAGTGCCCTGTTAGTAACTGGTCAGTCTAATGCTTTGTCGACAGAATAAGTCATGTCATTACCATTAGAACAAACAAAGTTTCATTTTCTTGGGCTTTGCCTTCTGCTTGGCTGCATGCCCTGAGTAAGCACCCTTTATTCTCTTAGAAATTTGCTTATGATGAAGCCTCTTCCTAAATCTCACCACCTGCATCATTTCTCAAACTTTATAAGAACTTCAGTTCTGTAGCCCCTGTTCTTCAAAATCAAGCTAAACTGAAATTAGCCAGTATGCTCAAAGGCTGTTGGGAGGCATAGATGGTGATTGAGTGACTGTTTTTATGCTAAGAATTTAGGTTAGAAAGACTGGAAATATGTACACTGTATCCCAAAGTAGTGTCTGTGAAATGTAAACCAGATACTTCAGGCTAGGACCACAAGGAGACAGGTATGGAGACACATCCCACCTAGAATATGAGATGTTCAGTCTTCACCTGTTCCAAGATTAGCTAATACTACACAGGAAAATTGTCCTGGTGGCAAGACTAGCTTGTTTCCAGAAAACATTTTCCTTGGGTTTTTTTCTACTTTATCCATACCCCATCGTCTGACGCAAGAGGATAAGGAATGTGGGAATGTGCTGTAGATCATAGAATGGTAAGGGTTGGAAGGGACCTCTGGAGATCATCAAGTCCAATCCCACTGCCAGAGCAGGGAACCATTCTGCAGATATGCTGCTGTGCTTCCATTTCTGGGAAGCTACAGAATTCATGACATATATGCTTTCAATACAGAACTTTGGGCAACTACCAGATCTACTGTACACGTACAAAGCTAATCTGTGTCTATCTGGTAACTCCCAATTCTCTTGCAACAGGAATCGTTCTGTACCTGAACAGTAAATCTGTCCTACCTACAGGCTGTGTGATGTGCTGTACAGGGGCAGAAACAACAACACTGTTGCATGCAGCCCTCTCCCAGGACTGTGCAAAGAGCACTGTTTGCAGCCTGGATTCGAGGACATATGCAGTGACTTACCCAGTCAAAAAGGTTGCACAGTGGAGATTGAGGGGAATTGATGCTCGTGCTGCGGAGCCTCTACAGTGCCAAGAGAGACTTGGCCTAGATATCACTCTCAGGGACAAAAGGAGAATATGTTCATCTTTTACTCAGTAGTCAGATGGTTTCAAGAGGGAGAGACGATGTTACATCTTTATTTAAATGGATATTTAGGTGTCGTTGACAATGCAGTAGAATTTCACTAGCAGAAAATTAATTAATGGATTAATTAAACTTAATTTTAAAACTGAAACTCTTAAGAAGCAGTTTTCTTCTTCAGATAGACAGGTTAGTACATGAATACACATCTCCCATTCTGTCCGTGTTTCTATCTCTGGGGTTGTTGGCTATAGTAATTCTACTGAATATATGAATAGTAGATGAATATTGTTTTCTGCTTTGCATTCTTCAGCACATCAGATGTGCTTCTCCTCGCAAAGGAAAAGTATCCCCTAGCTTGGCTATGGTTGAATTGACTGTTCAGAGCTTTCAGACTTTAGACTTTTTGGTGCCCACTTTCTGGCAGAAACACAGGGCGTGCTTATAAATCGCAGCAGAGTTAAAGGTCTCCAGATTGACATGTCTGTACAGAGCAGTGCAGTGCCAGATACAAATATGTAACCAAAGTTCAGAGCAACAGCGCAGTATTACGGTGACACTGTGATCATCACTATACACCCTTCTAGAAGGAAAGGCTGACTGGCTCAGATCCAGCAATACCCAAGCCAGTATTGGCTTCAGTTTCTTTTAAGAGAGTCAGTCACCACCAGCTTGGGGCTTTTTGTGACATATTTATGCAAGTGTTTATTTGCCAGTTTTACAATCACTTAGGGTCTTTGGACTTTACTGATATTCATCACGAGGCACTTTGCCAGCTCCAGAAAGAGTTTTTAGCAAATGCTGGCTGCTGAAAGAGCGCTCTTCCTCTCAAACCTTGCTTGTTCTGTCAGGAACTGCAAAGCATCTGTACAATGCACAGCTTGGGTGCAATTTTGTCTCTGTGTCTGCAGAGCATCTAATGTCTCACTGTAGTCAATGGAGATCTAGTCAGTGAAGTACAGGGAGATATTCAGCTGACCAGATATAGGTGTTTGGTTTGAGTGAGCCCAGTTTGCTCTCCATATAGGATTTTTAATGTCAAACTGCAAGTCATCTCTTCTTGCCAATCTTTTCTCTCAGAGTCCAAGTGACAGGTGTCACAGGAGCAATCTAGATCTGTGTTTATAAGAATTTACACTGCACAGGAATGATGCCTTAAAGTTAGCCATTTACCCTGAAATTGTCCTTTAGCCTGAAATCAACTTTCACTGAACCCACATTACAGCAAGAACAAGCAATACTTATCTGTGAAATCTGAAATAGCACTTGCAAAGGTTTAGAAAACCTGATATGTAACAGAAATAAAATGATCCTTATTGAACTCGTTCCTTCTGTGTGTCCAGCAGATGGATTGTGGATGCTCTGATTACTAGACTCCACTTTAGGGTCTTTTGTAACAGAATGTTAGGTGTTTTTTTCTGCCTTCTGCAGATTCACCTATAGATTTAACTCAAATCCCCTCTTTTCCTCTCCCATGAAATATTATTTCTCCTTTTTTGCAGGAGACAAATATAAACCACCTTATTTTTATTTTTATTTTTTGTCAATATTTTGACAATTCCCACCACTTTAGAAATCATAACATCTCAGCGGAAAACCTAACATCCCAGTACCCCCTCCCATATAAACCTTTGGAGCTCTTTACTTCCTTCCTCACTTCTTTCTTCCAAGAACATCAAGCAGTTCTCATGTCTTTTCCAAACCCTGAATGTTATTTTGACAACCACACAAAATCTAATGCATAAATGGAGTTCTTGGCATGAAGTCTATTAGTGATTCTTGACTGAGATTAGAGAGAGCAGGAAAAAGCCACTCTGGAGTAATAACAGGCTTGGCATCGTTCAACCCCTACCTTACACTTCATAGATGCCATGGCATCTTCTTAGATGCTCACTGCAGACTTTAAGCCCTGAAGTGCACAAATAGCCCACTTTAGTTCACAATAAAGCTAAAGTTTCTTTTCTCACATCTTTTCTATACCATAGTGCACAGAACTGATTACCATGCAGTAAAAAACTGCACCCTTTTAAACTCTGAAAATAAAGTTGCTTCCTCTCATCAAGACACAAGTAGACACATACATTTGCACACTTGAATGCAATGTTAACTGAAATAACACGTGAACAAGCGAAGCCAAATTGTTTAAATGACTCCCAAACTCAGCAATTTTCAGCTAGTTGGAACTTGCAGCTTCATTTCTCCTGTTCCACACAAGCACCTGAGTCAGGAGTTAGTCTTTGTAAGCAATTGGAATCAGACAGCTCTTTTCCTAAATCACCTTCTGGGAACAATCACATTTGGTAAATGCTCTTCTTCCCTTCTGTCCCCTGGGTCAGCACACAGCATCTCCTTGACAGTGAATGGCAACTCTCCTACAACACTGACTGAATAAACAGAGAAAAAAAAATATCTTTTTTGTCTTTGTTCTTGTATAAATAAATGACATTTTGCATGCATTTGGAGTCAATTCTATTTCTCACTTGATAACAGAAATATTGTTGATAACCTTTACTCAAGAAGTTTTCTATAAACCTAGCCACGTGGAGAGCTTAACTACAGGATAAGAGGCAACATATGTAGGAGTGGTATTATTATCAAGAAATTTACAATAGTTACTGAAACATACATGTTAATAAACTTATCAAGGTTTTTTTCTTGTTTATTTTTCTGCTTTAAAGTGAAAGAATTCTGAATTGGATCTCTGACTTGAATGTTCTATTTTGCTTTTATATTTATTGTATGTTTGGTGATCATTTTATCATCAAGATCCTTCATCAGCCTTTAAAACATGAAGCAAATACAGATTTCTTATGCTGAAATTTCATGTTGAAAAAATACTGATTTCTTCTTACATCATGATGAAGGTTGGTTTTGGCAAGAGGGATATATCTGCACTGTTGCTAAGTCTCTCACTTTCATCACAGATCTCACACTTGAATAGCTGAAGACATATTTTCTGAGGCCATTTCACTGCACAAAGATACCTGCTTCCTTTGTATTTAAAAATTTGATTTCTAGCCATCTTAGTTTTGACAAAGTCTTCTTCAAAGATTTTTAATGAAAGGTTCTAAGTGGAGTGAAGTTTCTGGGAGAGAGAGGAACTAGAAAGGTATTACTTGAGAGTGTACCAAGGAAGAAACAAGTGGAGAGTTACGAGGTTTGCTGACTTACCATTTTAGGTCCAGCTAGTATGGTGTTTGATCCTGGGAGCACCATATTTAACAGCTAATGGGGATGTGTATGCTCATGTTCTGCTTTGCTTAATTCACATTAAATTATGAAAACTTCCATTAATTTAATAGAGCAGGATCGTAAACCTGGGTGTTTCACATTCCAGGTCAGCTTTTCTTTCATCCAAAATTTATATTTTTTACACAATTAAATTTCCATGAATGAAATAAAAATAGCATTTAGCTTGGGTTTGATTATTCAGCTTTTTCTAGTACTGAATGAAATTTACTTTTGAAATGTAAATGGAATTGCCCTCTCTGGTTTATCTTATCATGTAAGGAGGCCTACCTATGGGGTTTTTTTGAGTTTAGTATTGTTAATGATATAAAATTGCCATTTAGACTGTGTAAGCGGCCTGATTACAAAGAAAACAAAAAAAACCCCCACAGATATGGCCTTTGTCTCCTGTGGAATACTTGTTTTCTTACCGGAAGCCTAACACTTACAGTAACACTCTTCCACGTATGAAGCTGAGGTAGCCAACACCCTGTCACACAGCAGATCTGGGCTGCCAGAGTAATGAAATGCATCTACAAATCACTGTTAAACCACTGGAGAGTATCTACTGTGTGACCTGGAGCAGCTGTGTCCTGGTGATGGGGCATGTGTCCTGCTGCTCTGACAACAGACCCTTTGCTGCACAGCCTGAATCTCTTGTATGGCCTCTACTGCAGGAGCCAAGCTGAAATGGGTTAATAGTTACATCCATTTTGATGGGGTGTGATGTCTTCTAAGCATGATGAGGAAGAGGCTGAGTTGTCAAGCTCTGGAATACCTAGATGAAAGGGTTATGTGACCTACCATGGCCAAAAGACTAGGCTCTAATGTATAAGGTCTTCCAGGGTTGAAGCTATGATTAAATATATATACCACAAAGAACTCTTGCCAAAATGTGTGAAGCAGTGTGTTTTCAAGCTATCATGTTAATTATTCCTGTCTATAAACAGGTTTTATTGTTTAACTTTGTGTATAAGACCAGATGCTCCTCTGATTGTTAGTTGATCTGGTCTGATTGACACCAGCTATGAATCTGATCTGTAATTTGTTCTGGAGCTGCACTAAGAAAGTCAGCTGGGTTTTGGTCTCCGTATTCCCTTATGTGCAGTCTTTGTTTCTACAGTGTTTTGTCTTTGTAAGAGAATGAGAAGGTTTCACTACCTAACAAAGAAAGCTTTGACTGGGGCCTGGCTAACAGAATCCAAAATTAATGTTCTCAACAATGATGCTTTGTTCTCTGACTCTTTTACTTTTTCAGATGGAAGAAAGTTAAATATAACCTGGATGGAGCTATTCTAAAGAACTACATGCCAACATTTGATTAACTACATTTTTTCGCATGGTTTTCTGTGGAACATGATTTATGTAATCACTCTCTGAAAGTCTGTGCCCAGCTTCTTGGCCAATTTCAACTCATTTGATAGGGGAAAAGCATTTAGTGATAACTGCCATTAAGTGAGTTTTGTTCAAATAGGCACTTGCATAAAGGAAATAGGTCTTAAGAGTATTTGGTGTGAACATAAAATCACAGAATAGCTCAGGCTGGACAAGATCTCATGAAGTCAAATGGTTTAAACCCGTGCTCAGGGCTGGTCTAACCAAATCAACTTGTCTCACTGATCCTCAAACACATCAAAAAATAGAGGTGTCATTACATCTCTTCATGTTCTGTTCCTGTATTTGACTGTCCAAATGGTTGAAAAAAATAATCTTAATATGCAATTGTAATTTCCAGTGCTCCAACCTGTGTCCTTTGCCTCTTGTCCATTGTTGTGCACCTCTGAGAAGAGTCTGTCTCTGTCTTCTCTGTATCATCTGACCAAATAGTTGTAGAACCATATAATCATTGAGGTTGGAAAAAACCTTTAAGACCAAATTTTGAGTCCAACTGTAAACCTAAAACTGCCAAGTCCCACTAAACCATGTCCTTAAGTGCCACATGTACACATCATTTAAATACTTCTGGGGCTGGTGACTCACCACTTCCCTGGGCAGCCTGTTCCAATGTTTGACAACCTTTTCAGTGAAGAAATTTGTCCTAATACTCAATCTAGACCTCTCATGGCACAACTTGCAGCCATTTATTCTTGTTTTATCACTCGCTACTCTAGGACACCAAAACCTGCCTCACTACAACATCCTTTCAGGCAGTTGTAGAGAATGATAGGGTCTCCTGAACTTCTTTTCCCTAGGCTAAACAACCCCAGATTCCTCAGCTTCTCCTCGTAAGACTTGTGCCATTCACCAGCTTTGTTGTCCTTTGGACACTGTAATGTATGTTCCCACTTTTAAAAATTTTAAATAGTAGGAGAACCAATATAATCTTCAGATTTGTGTTCATGCACACAGAAGTTTTAACAAATTTCAATGTAAATGAAAAAACATATACCTGTAGAATATTTGCTACTTTTATTTTAAGAGGTTCATGATCTGTAAATATGTAAAGACTATCAACCAAGTACCCATCATGTATCACAAATGAGAGATGATCGAAATAAACAATTCACTGGTAATCAAATGAGTGACAGTTAAGTTATATCTATTAATTTTTGCCAACTTAGATCGGTTTCAGACTGATTTTTGAACATAAACATTAAAAGAAGCCAAACAAAATCAAGAACAATAAAAATCTTTAAATACTCAGGTTTTCCTTTTCTTTCTGGTGGTTGATAATGGCTTTCTAAAAGTGTTGCAGCCATTATCTTCTCATTACCAGACCTTCCAGATTAGCATTTAACCTGGTCCCGGCACATTTTTCAGAGCTGAGTGAAAAGCTTTCAATGGTTAAATGGACAAATAACACGTAGGAAATGATGTGGTTAGTAGACTTGGCAGCTGTGGAAAATCATCTGGGAAAACCTCAGCTAGATATTTTTGCTAGGAAAAATCCCAAATTTCTTCTCTTTAATCTCTGCTAGTAGAATACATAACAATCTGAACTCTGTCTTTTAAATTCACACTTCAGCGAAAATTCAGAAATGGGCTAAATAAACAATTTCTTCTACTAAATAGTATTTTCTTTTAAAGGCTATCCTATTAATTTTAGAAGAGATAAGAAAGGTGTAACAGGAAATGGAAGCAGGTCATTACTCACAGTAAAAGCATCATTAGCATAAGCAGTTTGCAGGCTTTAAGTTTCTTGTATTATTATTATATTGTAATGTGGCTGTTGTTGCTGAAATACAGCTGAACAGTTATGATACAAGTAAGCTCTCTAATATATGTGTCTTCATGTAAAGTCACAGAGAAGCAAAGGCAGCTCACCAGTAGTTCGAAAGAAACTTCTCTGTTTAGTTTTGTGTTACTGATGGAAATCAAGAAATGTCTCCACTGGATATTTTCCATATTGTACTTGAACACTGGAAACCAGTTCTTATTCCGATGATATGTGACATAGAGATACTTAAATAATTGTCTTTACAAAATAACAATAGCCATTTTTACTTCAGATGATATCTTCATTTCACAGAATCACAGGGGAATGGACCTCTGGAGATCACCTAGTCCCACCCCTGTTCCAAGGCAGGTTCACCTAGAGAAGGTCACACAGGAATGTCTCCAGGTGGGTTTTGAAAGTCTCCAGAGATAGAGACTCCATCATCTCTCTAGAGAGCCTCTTCCAGTGCTTTGTCACCCTCAAAGTAAAGAAGTTCATCCTCATGTTTAGATGGATCTTCCTATGTTCAAGTTTGTGTCCATTACTTATTTTCTTGTCACTGGGCACCACTGAAAAACAGCTGGCCCCATCCTCCTGACACCCACCCTTTAACTCTTTATAAGCATTGATAAGATCCCCCCCTCCATCTTCCCTTCTCCAGACTCAAAAGACCCAGATGCCTCATAAAAGAGATGTACTCATCCTGTAATCATCTCTGTAGCTCTTTGCTGTACCCTCTGCAGCAGTTCCCTGTCCTTCTTGAACTGGGGAGCCCAGAACTGGACAGAGTACTCCAGATGTGGCCTCACCAGGGCAGTGCAGAGAGGGACAATGATTTCCCTTGACCTGATTGCCACACTCTTCTTGATACACCCCAGGATGCCACTGGCCTTATTGGCGACAAGGGCACATTGCTGGTTTAAGATCATCCAGTTGTCCACCAGGACTCACAGGTCTTTTTCCACAGACCAACTCTCCAGCTTGTCCAGGTCACACTGGAGCACAGCAGCACAACCTTCTGACACAGTCAGCCACTCCTCCTAGTTTTGTGTCATCAGCAAACTTGCACTCTAGCCCTTCATTCAGGTCACTGATGAATAAATATATTGTAACAGGACTGGACCTAGTACTGACCCCTGGGGAACACCATTTGTTACGGGCCTCCAGCTAGACTCTGTGCCACTAGTTAATTCATTGTCAATTCTTTGTGTTTTTTCTAGTATTTTGGCCATGAAATTGTGGGTGAAGCTGAACTCGAACTCTCACAGTAGAATCTGACACAGTAAGAGTTAAGCAGCACATGTGAATTTTGCTTTGTTCCTAACTCAATACAATAGTACAGTCAATAGTGCAAGTATGCTGAATTCTGTAAGTGCAGTACAAGGAGCTGTGGTAGTTACAAGTTGGTGCATAATTTAGACAATAATTACTACATGCTGTCACGTTTAGAAGCTCCCATATGGTTTACAAAATAAGGCTTCACAATAGTTTTATTTCTCTGGCTTTGATTAGTCAAACAATAGGCAATGAACGAACACCTCATGTTTTACTTCAGACCTTATCAAAATTTAGCTTGCCAAACCTGATTCTACATTAACGTGACTTCCAGTCAGCATCCTTACTGCACGTAATGCAAATTGATATTCGCTAAAACTCTCTTTATCATGTTGCTAAAATTGTCTGTGATAATAAAAAGCTCATAAAATATGTCATAATGAAGGAACATGAAGTCTTACCACCTTCAGTATTCTTTTTACCTCTTTACTTCTACACCTTGCAAAGATCATAAACACCAAGGAGTATTTTCAGCCCTTTTAGCATCAGAATTGGAAACAAATTTTAGAGACAAATCTGAAAATAGCCTGAATATTTTTCCATAAAATGTTAATGCTATTTTTGAGTAGAAAGTGGAGTTTTATTTTATATATTGCAGTGAAAAAGGATGTTAAATAATGCTTTGACAGATCCCACTCCAGTCCACATACAGGACAACCTATCAAAGTCATGACCATACACACGTTCAAGATCAGCCAAGCAAGGAGCTGGAGGCCTTTGAGATGGCACAGAGGAGAAATAAATAAGGAACCTGGTTAATATTTTATGTTCTGTATAAAGACTAGTTTGAATTATAGTTTCTCTCTGTAAGTCATTTCAAAATAAAGAGCTGGGGACTGAGGGGAGAGAGCAGCAAGCTGAAGGTGAACTACTTCCCCTACCACTTCCTACTACTCCCTATCCCTGAAGCTTGTGAAATTCCAGATGGGTTTCCTTCTGTGGAAAACTTGTCTTACTGGTAATTTTTGAGATGGTGTGGAATTTCACTGTTTCAAATCAGTCCGAAAGGTCTAATCTAGTCAATCGTAACATCATGGCATTCATCAACAAAGGTGGATTTTCTTGAAAGTAGAGAGCCTAAAGAGTAGGTTTCCAGATCTTGTGCCTCACTAACTCAAGCAAATACATTTTGCAATATCTTTTGTAAACTGCATTATTAAGGCAGCAAGTTGGTTTTGGTTTTGGTTTATTTTTTTCTTACACATGTCTTTGGAAAATGGTTGCAGAGTCTCAGTTCTCTGAGAATTAGAAATCTTTAATTTGAAGCCTGAATAGAGAATTGGATGCATTTTTTCCATCTGTTCTTATACAAATAATTTGGTTTAATATTTTTGACCCACACGCAGTAAACTGGGTAAGTGTGTAGAAAGAAATTGTCAGATCAGCCTTTTTTACGATGAAAAGCCCAAAGTATTTTGGCTGCTCTCATAAGAAATCTATCCACTCTTATTATCATAAAGAACACTTCTAAATACATCTTTCACTTTGAATTTCTCTTTTCTGACTGGTGAGATTTTTATGCACTACTCCTCAAGCTGGACAAGTCCTGATAATATCAGTGGTTCCTCTGAACTGTGCTCCAAATGCTTCATCTATGGACACTGATGTCCTCTGTTTTTCAGTTGCACAGCGCTAGCAAGTCCCAGTACATTTTTGATCAGCTAATATACACAAGTTGTGTGGTTTTTGACATTCATTACCAAATTTTGAACTCTTGGATTGTAGCAGAAATTTCAAGTGGTAGTGTCAAAAGTCCAAATTCAACCTGCCACACAATAAAACTCAAGAGCACAACTGTCCTACTGTAGGTGTTTCTTTTAAGTGCCTAAATTTAGGTGGGATGAATCTACATTTAACTGTATCATTATCTTAAATGAAAAGTCACAAATCATGCATTTTACAATTATCACCACAAAAGGTTTTACAAAAGCATAGATTTACCTCAGATCTTTTTATATTTATATACAGGTTTTCAATAATCAGGCTATTTATCTAAAATATTGTGATGTTTAATCAAAAATAAATGTTTGCGTGAGACATTTTAAAATACAGGGCTATAGGAAGTTTTCTATACATTATTTATGACAGAAGACACTTTTAAATTGTGTTTCATAGAATCATCGAATCATAGAATGTTAGGGGTTAGAAGGAGACCTCAAGAAATCACCAAGTCCAATCCCCCTGCCAGAGCAGGACAATAGAATCTAGGGCAGGTTACACAGGAATGCATCCAGACGGGTCTTGAAAGTCTCCAGAGGAGACTCCACAACCTCTCTGGGGAGCCCATTCCAGGCTCTGTGACCCTGATTGTAAAGAAGTTCCTCTTCATGTTGAGGTGGAACTTCCTGTGCTCCAGCTTCCATCCATTGCCCCTTGCCCTGTTGCAAGGCACAGGTGAAAAGAGGTTGCCCCTTTCTTCTTGACACCCAGCCCTCATATATTTATACACATTAATTAGATCCCTCTCAGCCTTCTCTTCTCCAGATTAAAAAGCCCGAGGTCTCTCAACCTTTCCTCATAAGACAGACGTTCCAGTCCCTTAATCATCCTTGTAGTCCTCCATTGGACTCTCTCAAGTAGCTATCTGTCCCTTTTGAACTGGGGAGCCCAGTACTGAATGAAATACACCAGGTGAGTTCTCACTAGTGCAGAGTAGAGGGGTACTGAATGAAATATTCCCCTTGGCAAACCCATGCTGACTACTCCCGATAACCTTCTTCTCTTCCATGTGCTTAGAGATAACCTCCAGAATGAGCCACTCCATCATTTTTCCAGGGATGGAGGTGAGGCTGACTGGTCTGTAGTTTGCTGGGTCTTCCTTCTTGCCCTTTTTGAAGACTGGAGGGACACTGAGGACTGGACACCTTCAGTCTACCATCTAGCCTGCTGCACTCTTAGATTTGTTTCTCAATTGGACTAAACATTCCTATGATTAGAAATTTTTCTCTTTCTCTTCTTGCTCTATTTTTATTCTGGGTGTCCTTTTCCTTTGGCTTTTTTACCATAATATCTGAAAGTCAGCAGATTGCTAATATGTTTTGAGATTTTCATAATGTTATAACATTTTAAACTCAGCTTAATCTCACTAACATGCACTAAATTAATTTGGCTGAAAACATATTTCATTATTTTATAAAGTGAAACCAAACTTTTTTATTATTATTATTCTTAACAACATTTTATGTTGAACAATGTCTAATAGATAATGACATTTCAGTGCCTCTAAACTTCTCAAAAGCTGATGCTATGGAAAGAGACTGTGGACTGGGCTGATATTACTTTTCTTTCAAAGAACGTGTGAAGTTATTTTTTAAACATCTGAGTCCTTACCAGGCAAGAAGTATTTGTATTGTTCTGTATAATGGAGTATAGGCTTCATTTGTATTAGGAGTGCAAGTATGAGCTGATTATCATCTTTCAAGGGAGTGTATCAGTATGCTCAACACAATACTTCCCTAAACAGCTGTGTTTCTGGGGGGAAAAGAATGGATAAAACCTAGGGTACTTGGAAAACGGTGTCCTTTCCACAGCCCCTGTGCCCTCCACACTCTCTTCTCTCTTCATCTCAAACACAGCTGCAGTGTTGGTACAGAGGAAATAGATATGTGCAATTTTGTATAAACTTGTTGGAGTCTTCATAGGAAATGTTAGCCCCCTAGAAGCCAAGGAGAGCACTGACCTGGTCTGCAGCAGGTCACCTTCCATCATCAGCCTGCCATGCTGCTTGCTCCTTGCTGCTTCCCTCGCACCAATGTGATGACTAACAAGAAAAGAGAGGAGGATGTAAAGATATATTTGAAGTGCTTTTTCACATGTTTCAGGAGGCGTGGGAAGGAACTGTGAGAAGCCATGCTTCTTTTAACAGAAAGGGCCAGAAGGGAAACTGGGAGCTACTGAAGAAATTCTCTGGAATACCTTTGGAGTTGCATATGTACTTTCAAGAGAAAAAAAAAACAGTTTAGAGAAAAGAGGTCTGAATGTTGCTTGTCACTGACAGTGTTCTGCTTCAGATTTTAAAAATATTGCCATACTTGGCACCGTTCGATAACTCTAATTTGGCCATTAAATTCCTGTCACCTTTGCCCCTTCCTAATGATTGTGACAAAATGCTGTCTGCAATCAGCAAGACTCAATCGTTGTGGGAATAATTTGAATAAATAATCAAGTCTGCAGCTCATCCATCACCTTGACTGATTTCTCTGTTCCCTTTTCACCTCCTCCTGACATTTGGCAGGTCACTTGATATAAAATATGCAAGCAGTGATCTGAAATAGCCCAAGTCTGATGAAATATGCTGACTGAAGTTGTCATTTTAAAGTAGCTGTGCATCTTTGCATAGCAAGAACATATAATTTCTGTAGGCTTTTTTTCCTTGCAACCTTTACCTTGACTAGGGTGGTATTTGTCCCCTTTACATTCATGGAGCTTGTACTTAGCAACCTACCTCGTGTGAACAATCTCTTGGACAGGTACCAAGAAATAATAAGAAGGGATGAGAGATCAGGAAGCAAGTCAGTGACTGGGAAATCAAAGGACTGAAAAAAGCAAGGACAGGAATGTGAAGTGGTAAATTAAACTGATGAAGAAAACCTATATAGAGTTCATCTTCTGTTTCAATGAAATTACTGTAGATAATCTTTACTAATGTTAAATAGGCCTAAAATTTAATTATACTAAATGTACCCCTAGGTGGGATCATCTGAGTATTTCCAGGGTTATTTGGGCACTCACTGACACCCTGCTATCCACCTGCCTCTCTGCCAGACTTACTGCCCTGGTTGCAGCCAGCACACACCAGCTCCCCTGCAGCCTGCTGCTGTAGAGTTCAGCCTGGTGTGCAAGCACAAAACTAAACTGGCATCAGTTCAAAGTAGTGTGCTGGACTGCAAATGATGGTGCTCAGGTCTGGGCTATGTTCATTTCTACCAGCTGTGCTATGTATGGCAAGAGACTCCTCTAGCAGAGAGGCAGGATATCAGCTGGGAATAACCACCTCCAAAACAGTCATAGTTCCCTGTGAGGCTCCTTAAAACTAGTGTCTCAGTACAGCTAAAGTGACCTCAATATCTCTGAGGAGAACTATGAGTAAGCCATACTTTAGATTTTTCATCCCCTTACTTAGACCATCTTCTTGTCTCCTTTCTTCACGATCTTCATTTTCCTGTGCTAGTGGGTTTGTATGCATTTGCATTTCTTACACACCTATGAAAGAAAGAGACATTGAGTCAGGATGTGTTAGTATTCAGAAAAGTTCAGTGTCAAATCATTTTAGGAGATGGGCTTTTTTTTCTGTTAGCTTCTGTAAGGAAAGCTACATAATTAGGGGGAAATTTCTGTGTGGAATCAGGAATGATTCTTTGTCTGCACAGGTTCTAGAACATATCTGTGATCACCTTTGAAATATCTGAGTGACTAAAGGTTAAGAATCTTAGAGTCTTACTTGTTCTCCACAAGCAGTCCTCATTCCAGAACTTAGGGTTTAAAGTATAAAACCAGCCTTATTTGGGGAGGTACAAACACTGCTTCACAATTTTGAATATACCTCAAAACAACTCTTTATCTAATAGCACAGCCCAGAACTGACCCTACGTGCTGATTATTTCCTTTCCTGTATGTCTTGATAGGTTCTCTTTGTGTTAGTTGTATTATCAATAACATCACTTAAAGTATTTCAGAATAACTCCACCAGAGGAGGGGTGCTTGGACAGTCTTTTTCAGTGATCATTTCTGCTATTAGCACAGATGCAGCTGTGTCATTAAAGAGAATAGTCATGGAGTTGCATCTCCAGTCCCAGAGAAAGTGGTTAAGCCAGGTCTGTCTCAGCAATGGGGATGCAGGCATCAGCCTGGCTGCTCATCCCTATCCTCTTGCTACCATCTGCACTTCAAGGTGCAACCAACAAGCAGGACATCAAATATTTTCCAGCTGGAAAAACAAAAAAAATGTATATTCCCCAGCCCTTTATTTTGCAGGACACTTTCTCCCATCCAAATCCAGTACATCTTGTGATTGCACAATCACCTGCACATAAAGGATGAGTAAATGGGGAAGATTTCTTAAACCAGCTGAAGAAGTACCATCTCTGAAGAAGCAGCACGGACTAGAAGTGAGATGAGCCACCCCAACAAATTTTCTGTTGCCATGGCTGTTTTGTTTCCAGGAGCCACTGCAGATAGTTCAGCTGTTTTGTCTGTGTCTACATTCTACTGCAGTGTAGGCATGTACAATGTGTGAGGTTGTTTGTTAGATCAACAAAGGAAGAATATATTTCACTTTTGAATTATTTGTCCTTTATTATTCTGGATAACAAATCTGAACAAACTTTCACTATATCAAAAAGATGCAAATACATAAACCAGGAAAATTGCTCAATAATTTTATACAAACAGAACTCAATATAACATGATTTAAAGTAAACATGCTTTTAATCTTCAAAGTTTCCATCTCCAGGTACTTCATGATGAATTGTAATAAAACAATATTAAAAAAAAAAAAGAAGAAGAAGAAGAAAAAATGTACTTCTTTTGGGAAGATGTGTTCATAAAAGTAAATTAATAAGCTAGTGTGGTATGATGTATACTGTGAAACAACTGATACTCACAGGTGGAAATCTTCATAAAAATGACATACACATTTGTTTGACAAATATTTTATTGCATGTCTCACAGCTATTAAATAATTCCCAGATTAATTTTCGTTGTGTCCTAAACAGTCAATAGTAAAGATTGTATTCCCTTGGTCTCTCATAGTTTCATCTATATTCACAAAGAAAACTTCCAGGTTTTCTGTTGTTTCCTTTTTCATCTCATATGCACAACACTGTATCTTTTTACCCTGAGGATCAGTTTTTAGGATATATGGTGACAAACTTTCAAGCAATAAGACATATATCCTATATATCTCACCCTCTCCTCTAGGCCAAATAACCAGAATGCATGAGAATAAGGAAGCTCATTTTGTACAGTTAAGAGCTCATTTTTTTATCTCTTTCTGCTTGCCCATAATGTGTGGTGAGGTCCTTAAACTAATGCTGAGCCTTATCCCTATCATCCAGAATTGTATAGTTTCCCTTTGAAGGTATGAAAACATGAATGCTTTCCTTAGCATATCACAGGTGGATTAGTTAGGTATCAACCTGGGGTATCAGGGGACTGCTAAACACAAATTGCCTGGGAGACCTGCAGAGGCTGGAAGCCTTGTCATTAATACCACTTGACATTGCATTCCTTCTGTGGCACCTTTTTGCTATGTGGTAGGTGGATACTCCTTGTAGTTGATACTTCAGTATTTTGTGAGGTTTTGGTCAAATAATAGAAAATTTTGTTGATGTGTCCCTGGTGCACTTGGGTGGGTCAGCCATTCCTTCCTCTGGTCAGTGGCACCTGACCTCACCCTAGATGTATTTTTCAAAACATTGGAACAGCTGAAATGTGACTAAACAGAAATAAAAGAAGTCTGCTTTAGAGACAAAATGCTCAATCCACTGCTTAATTCATAGGAATGTTTCTCTTGATTTCAAGAGAGGTAAAATTAGATCCCAAATAAGTAATTAAATAGCATAAACCTTGAAAATGACCTTTGCAGTGAATTATAAACAGTGGTAAAACAAATGTGGTCAGAAACTCACCCTTTTCTATTTAATGTTAATATACCTCTGTAACAACTGACCACCTTTCTCTAGTGCAACAGGGCTAAACATCTTTTGGATTGTGGTTCCATAGTTATGACTGGATTTACACATTACTATACCACTTTCTAGTATAACAATAGTGTAAAATAAGTCTGGCATATGCCATCCTTGCAGTTAGATTAGGCAAAATATGTAATATATAATTTATACCAAAGAATGGACAACATCTGATGCAGGGCAAATTTAGTCTGTAGAAATTCAATTTGAATTCTGAACCACCAGACTGGTACTCTAAATCAAAGCTGTACTGTGGCCATAGTGGTTGTAGTCTGATGCTAAGATCCCTTACACTGGATTTACTGTATTGTTGACACCAAGCCTCATTGTCTTCCCTTGAGAGAAATGAATGTAGGAATGAAGGCTTTTATTTTGTATAGGGAACAAACCCATGTAACGGCAGGAAGCATTACAAGAAAAGTCAATAATATATTTTACAGTTCATTCCTTTGCAGTCTTTCAACATCATCTTGTAGCTCTATCATCTTTCTCTGCAATATATTTGAAAGCTCAGTCAGGTGCTCTTCGCTTGATACTGGTACCTTTAAATGTTTGCTTTCTTAGACTACAATGATACAGTCTTGAGACAAAAGAAACTGAAAAGAAGCATTACAGTTGTCCTAGAAAACAGATGGTGGTACATACAATGTTCATACCTAATTTCAGTTAGATAATTAATACTCACTCCATTTCTATCGACAGAGTGCTTTCATTAGTGTTTAGCTCTCAATTTCTGTTACAAAACACCACAACCTTTTTCTCACAGATAGCAAAACTGAGAGTCAGAGAAGCTTGAATATCTTGTTTAGACCAACGCAGTGAGTCAGCATTGCTGCCAAGCAGGAAAATAAGACCTTCCAAGTTTCCATGGTAGTACATATTCTAGTACAAAACTTTAGTACTCTGGTCAATATTGTATAATGTGTTACAATGCTTCACTTGGTCTCTGTTATCCTTTCCAACACAGAGCACCTGAGTCACATTGTAAAGATATTTTAGTTATGTCTTCCACAGACTTGTGTATTAAAGTACAGAAGTGAACTTTTCCCCCCACATGCCAAAACAAATAATCACTGCACTGAATCTGTCCACCCTGGTACTCGCTGATGTTAAAGTAATGTGCATCTTCTTAGCATTTCAATGCACAGGTTGTAGCTGAATATGAAATCTCATGGCTGGCTTCTGGGAAATGGGAGAATGAAAAGATGCATCACTTATAAAGTTACTTTCACTGGAGATATTAGTAAGTTTTAATTCAACACCTGTTTCCTAAAAATAGCAGAACAACTGCTGTGTAATTGTCTTTCTTATGTTCAGAAATGTCAGTTTAGATTTTTCTCAGCAAACAGTTGCCCTGGCACCTTATTGAAATTTTGGGTGCAACATAAAAGCCAAGCTGTTTGTTTCATGATGGAATCACCTGTGTTTGGCTCACTTGGATGGAAGAGAGAGACCGAAGAGGAACTGCAACACTCCTATTAACAAAACCCCAAGGCCTCTTAAAAAACAAACGAACAAACAAAAAACCCCAACCTAGCTCTTTCTTGCCTATCTTATATAATTTATCATAGGCAGAAAACTACTTAGTCAAATACCCTTTTCTTTCTAGCAAGGTGAAGGTCTATTCTTTACACCATTTGGAAGCCAGAACACGAGACAGAATGTTAAAGAATGAACACTCAAGTGAACACAACATTTTTACCGACCAAATTATAGTCTTACCTATATAGCACAAGAATTTGTGTGACACCCAGTCAGTTGTTTTCACTCCTTTATTTGTAATCCAGGATATTTCAGAGCTCAGATTTACAAACAGAGCCATTTGAATAGTTATAGCACAATAAAGGTATCAGCAAACTGTGTAATGAAGGTGGCAGCCATGACTGAGGATCATCAGGAGCATGGAACTTTGAATCCAGCTGTGATATGGACTCCAATGAATCATGCAAACTGTATCCTGAAAGAAAAAAAAATCTTCAAATAGATTCCTCCAATTCTTTGTTTTATGAGTCATAAAAATTAAACATATAGTTTCAGACAGAGAGGTGGTATTTTCTGAAACAGACAATTAAAGTTGTACTGGAGAAGGCATTGGGACCCCTTTGAAGCAAAGTTCAAGAGCTCTTCACCCCCTTTAGATATATAATTTTAACATGTACATCCTGGGATTTTTCTTAAAGGTTACATAAAAAGAAAAGAACAAGAAAGAAAAAAAATAATACAGAAAAGAATGTGATATTTGCTGAGCAGTTTTGTGTGTAGGAAAATATCCAGTAGATCACAAGACCTATCCATTGTCAGCAAATTTCAGTGAAATTTCTGCTGTACTAAATTAACAGGTTGTTAAAAGCTACTGCTGATTGGATTATCAGCAAGAGACAATTATTTTACCTCTGTCCAGAAATCAAATTGTTTCAGATCGAAAGTTCTATAACCTTGAATACTGAGATATGTTCCCTTAGCCAGCAATGACATTTATAAAAAGTTGGCTTCAGATAGGCTTTTTAAGAGAGTTTTGTATCTGAAGGTAAAGTCAAAGTCTAAGGTGGTGGTGTGATGGGGATAGCTGGTTCTGATCATTAAAAATGTATTAATGTTATTCAGAATCAGGTTCTACTAAAATACCTAAACACAAAACTGGACAGTGCAATCACATCTATACACAGACACTTCCATCATTTTAAAAGAATCAATACAAAGCCTGAAAACCAACTTCTGACATCAAAACATTCTTATTTCTCTGAGAATAAGGGGAAAGAAAATGAAAACATGTGCTAAACAAATTGCAGAAATGGTATTTATGGAACATTCAAATTAATTTTTACATCAAGTACTACTGAGTTCAGAAAGATTCACATGCACCTATCTGAGAAAAATATTTCCTGCTCCACTGGTATCAAAATAAAATTATTTTAAAATAATATATATGATGTGTTATGTAAAACATAATATTACATAAATCATATTTTTACTTGTAACTTAACAACATATAGCAATGCAGGACTAAAATGTATGACATTAAAATTATTTCCTGCATGTCTATATAAAGACATGTAAAATATATAAATATGAAGATAAATATTCGTTGAAACTTCTGGTCTGTAATTCCCTGACAATGCCAATGCAAACTGCCCATGGTTATCCCAGCACAATCTGCTTTATCCTTTCTGCTCCTTTATATACACTGGTAACAGAAAGAACCTTCTCTGCATCTCTTGTCATGAGGAACAATGTTCAGTTTTCCCGTGATTTGTTTTGGCTTTCAGCCCACTTCAGATGTACTCTCCTCATGAAGACAGAGATGTGGAAAGGACTTTCAGAGGTCATCTAGTCCAAGGTGGGATCTTCTCAACCTGCGTCACTGTTGACATTCATAGAAAATACAGGCGACTGCACATCCTCCCAGCCCAATCTTCTATGGTACTTAACTATGCCTGAGCTCAAGAAGTTTCTTCCTAAGGGCTGTTAGATCTGTGCTGCTGCAAACCCACTAACTATAATTTTCTTTACACTGGACAAAGGGAACAAATTATTTTCTTTTCAACATCCTTTCATATTTGAAGATTATTATCATATCTTCCCTTGGTCTTCTCTTTTTTCTGGGCAACTGTTTCCTTCAGTGTTTCTTGGCAGGCTGTACCTTGTAGTGAACCTTGCCGCTCACCTCTGAACTTGTTGCAAATCCATTTCAAATGCCTCATATCAGGTACATTAATCCAAACAGTCCTAGCCAATGCTGGGCCGAGTGGAAACACTAATCTGAGCTTTGCAGTCTGCACTCCTCTTTGTAAATCCCAGTATGAAATCTGAGTTTTTCACAGTAGCACACCATCACTGACTTCTGTCTATCTTGCGATAAATTTATCTTACAATAAAAGAAATGCACTGAATTGGATCTCTCCTTAAAGAATCGGTACTACATCAGCTGCTTTGTGTATGTTATTTTGCAGTTAATGATTCTCCCTAAATTCAGAACCTTACATTAGTGCATATAGAATTGAAGTACCTGAAGATAGTAAACATTTATGTGTGCAGGAGATCATTCCAAAGATCCTAATTCAATAAATACATCTTTCCAGTTAGACTGTAGATTAATAACAACCTCGGTTGTGGGTTTCTAGTACTTTCTGACAGCAATCTGTAGAATTTTTCTCCAGACCTTACTTCCTTGACTTGTTAGTGAGAATGCCACATGAGAATCAAAAGCTACATTAGAGTTAAGCTATAGGACATCTCCTGCTTTCCGTCCGTCCACAAGATCTGTTATTAGAAAATTAGATTGATTTGACACAATTTGCTCTTGAGAAATCCCTATTGGCTGTTGTTCCTCTCCCTTGTTTTCTTCAAGGTACTTACAGACAGTTTGATTATTTGTCCCAGTGTTTTTCCAGGAACTTAAGTTGATCTGGTTGGTCTGTAATTGTCTGTTTCTGTCTTTCTCTTATCTCCTCTTTTTCTTTTTCTCATCATTGCCTCCTAATTTATTAAAGCAGATGTTACATTTAACCTTTCTAGTATTTTGAGAACTTACCAATTTCACTGAGTTCCCAAAGAACACCAGATAACAACTCAATTTTCTAAGAAAGCTTGTATGAATATGTATACCCTCCTCGAAACAACTAATATTGGGATGTAAGGACTCAGGGCTACTTTAATCTGCTTCCACACCCCAACTACCTCAGTTAACTTCATACGAAGATGCATCAAGATGTCAATCCATTAACTGAAGCATCTGAAGCTGCCTTTTCTTCTGCTGCTGTTCCTGCTGCAAGCACAGTGACTTGGAATAGAAGATGGGACTGACAAGCAGAACAATTATTTTACACTGTTGCTGTCACATTCATCTGAGTTCTGTGTTACGAGCTCTAAGTACTGTTAAACCAGTGCTGCACATCAGCAATCTTCCTGCTGCTGCAGCCTCAGTGAAAAGAGCAACACAAGACAGTTCTTGCCCTTCTGGTGACATCTGTGACTGGAGTTTCCTCCCACTGTTTTTTCACACACTAATAATGTATTTACAGACATTTTTGTTTTCCTCTTTGTGGTCTTTTCTAATGGTACCACAGTTCATGGTTTGGCTTTTCTAATTGTGTCCATACATACTTACACTGTTCTTTTATCCTTGTCCCTGATATACTGACCTAGTTTCCAGTTTCTTCATGCTTCCCTTTTGTGTTTGAGGTTAATGAAGAGCAGCAGATGTAGCCAAGCTGATCTCTTGCATAAGAATAATTTGCGATTGTGATCTTCATAGTGTTTCTGTGAGGAACTGTCAAATTTGCTTTTTCTTTAGCTGTGTTTCTCAGGAGAACTAACCTAATAATTCTCTGAGGGCAGAGCTTTTCTCGGAAGCTTTTTAACTCCATTTATTCTCCATTACTTGTATTTAAAACAATCTGTCCTGCTTCAGATGGTACAAATGGGACAATCTGTCTAAATAAAAACAGTCAGGATCAAGACTATGAATAAAATTCAGCTGTTGCCTGTCTTCAACACAAGCGTGTTCAGGTAGGCTCTGATTTTAACATGTTGGAGTATATTTCAAAAGTAAGAATTTGTGACTCACGATGGATGGGTGTCTCAGTTTCACATTTCAGTTTTTCTCATTTCAGCAAATTTGGAAAAGTCAGTATTACAGGAAAGAATGTGAAAAGTTGTCCTGTTTCAGTAAACAACTAAGGCAAGTCTGCTATTTATGTTCTGCATTAAGAAAATACATTTTATTCTTCATGAAATATGTGCATTTCTTTGAGCTTTTGTGCCTTTACAACAGCTGCAAGGCTCCAAAGGAGATCACTTTTTAACATTAAATCCCATTATGCATCATGTAAGCTTCTTTGATGTAGGATGTAATTTCAAGTATCCATATACAGACTTACAGCTTGCAGCAGTCAGAGCTGCCACTTAGAAGTTATTACCATTTTGTAACTTTCTTTTAATCTTTCAAGTCTCTCTAGGGAAGTCAGTCATGTTTCTCAATGAAAAGTTGAAACAGTAGCAATCTTCTGGAAGTATTATATAGATAATCTCAGCATTTTTAATAACACTGATTACTTAATTGCATTTCAAGTCCTAATATAAGAGTTTCTAATTTAAGGTAATGGTCTAATGGATTGCCCGTAGCAATGTGTAACTAATTTTTTTTATTGCTATGAAACACTGCTCTGAACCCATCTGACCTATCCTGAGAAGATAAAACAGGAATAAAACATCTACTGCTTAGTTACAGTCAAGACCCACAGAGTCACTCACAGGAGGTTGTATAGACTTGCATACAGGTGAAGAGCTATTTATTCATCCATCAGCTTTAACAGTTGTTATACTAGGTTACAAATACTTACTGTATTATAATAAAATTGTGGAAATTCACTGCAAATTATCTAGGATTGAGAATATTTTGAGGGTGAATAAGAGAAAACATATCTGGCATCATGATCAGTCAGAAAGGAAATGAAGATTATTTGGTCTGAATTCTGTTGGCAATCAAAATGTTTCAAGTGTGAACATTCATGGCTGTTCTTGTAATTTTTTTTTCTAGTGAGGTCAAGCCTTGAGCACTCAAGGTGGAAGAGTGGAGCATGAATTATTTGACAACACAGTTATGAGTTAGCACTTGATTTAATAAAAAATGTCTTTGTTACAAACATACTTTATTATATAGAAGAGAATTTAACACTTTAAATTAATATGTTCTTCTGTAAGTTGCACACATGTAAATAATAAGCAGATACCTACATTTTGTGAGATCTTTAAACTCTCTTGACCTGTAAGACAAACTATTGACCAAGGCAAAGCTGAGGTCAATATTTTCTTCAAGGGGCAATAAATCTTTGTGCTTCCTGAAACATAGTCAATTAAATGTAAAACTTACCTTAATGTAAAGGTAATGCTATCACAAGCCCGGGAAAATAAAGCTATTTCATGGGAAGTTTTTTTTCCTTTCAACTGTAGTGACTCTTTCACAGACAAGGAACAAATAATTGTAATGAAAATTAAAAATAGGGAGAATTTTGTTAATATAGAATTAATGGACTTGCACAATTGTATCTTAAGTAATAATTTCTATAATGTTAAACTCATCTTCTATAGTGGCAAAGTAGCCACAGCCCTCATATTTAAGAAATTTGACTAGGGATGAAGCTCTGACTTTATATAGGTAACCAAGACTTGGCTTAGTTAGGTCCAATCTCTGCCTGATGCTCTGCTCAGTCAGGCTGTGAGGTTCCAAAATAAGCAAAATAAGCTTATCCTTAGTGTCCTGCTAAAAACCATTACAGCAGTTCCGAAGCAGATCAGTGAGCTGCTTGTCATCCAGACTGTTGCAGCAGAGCATACTGCTGTGGGAACCTCCTCGGGTGCCTCAAACTAAACTACAAATCTCTGTTGGCCTGAAGGTGAAGGGAAATTGATGTTGTGTTATTTTTTCTGCCTTCAGACATGGATGTCATTTTCCTAAAGCCTTCTTCACTCAAATGTATAAGATTTTAATGAAAGTCTTGGACTCTGATTTTGCTGGTATTCAAGGGTTTTCCAGCTCACCTTGTGTTATTCTGATGTACATCCATGCAGACAACAAGTGGCTTTGGTCCCATGAACTGTGTGTCAAACAAAGAAATATCTCAAATATTCCCAGACTCTGTCTTTAGTCAGTCACTGTTTATGCAGGTATGTTAGTTGTGAAAGGATGAAGTTTGGCTTTTTGCAGCAGCAAGATAAACAACAACAACAAAAGGTATTTCTATTTCCATCAGTGGAAGAACTAGCTTCACTTGCTTGGTGAGACTGAGTGTGGTGTCCAGAATGGCTAAAACTTCAAAGAAGTGATGCTGTGATGCTAGTAACAAACTAAACCAGCCTGGCATTCTGACTTTGAAAGCAGTGTAACAAAATTCTCCCCGAGAGCAACATCATCAAAAGATTAAATGTTTAGGAGGAAAGCTGGAACTCAGTGAGTGTAATCCATGCTGAATGGGACTTAACGTTTATAGAAATCAATGGGGCTATAGTGTTGAGAAAGCTAAAGAAGTGGAGCTAACATAATAAAGATATTGCCAGATGCAGTTCTGGCTGTCTGGAACAGGACTTCACAGATTCCAGGAAGATTGTGTTGGTGCAGCAAATCTAGAACCCTTAGAAATGTACAATATCTACTCTCACCTGAGAAAGTTTTGTGCCTAAGTAACATTGTTATATTAGTGGCTGGTTCTGGGAAGTCCAGTCTATCTTTTTTTAGCTTGTTTTGATAAATACCCACAAAGTATTTGGAAATTTACAGTAACATATTTGGAGGGGCAGTAAATGAAGAGCAGAGAAGATCACGAGTGACACTGAGATGTAAAGATATATACTAGGTGAGCCATTAGGAGTCCCTGACCATACTAATTCCACTAAGTGAAGTTCAGAGTATTAATCATCGCCCACATTGCTGGACGCAGTTCATAGGCTTCTTCTGCCATGGTACCCAGCACCAGCATCCTGCAAAGCTTGAATGCCTTGGTCTCACATCCTACCTCCCTGTGCAGGTGTTTTACTTTCCTCTGAAGAGTCAGAAAAATCCAGCCCTGGTCTCGGTATAGGTCCCACAAAGGTATTGTTAATTAACAAGTTAAAAATGCCAAATGTCTTTGAGAAGGTTTCAGTAGTCATCTACTAATTCTGTAGCTAAATTGCATCTTTTCAGCCACCTAAGGGAAAAACCCTACACATGTAAATATTTCCTATGCTAGTTTCTGGCAGTATGTGTGTCACTCAGTAGGCACTGCTAAAGTCTTTTTTTCAAACAGGTGAACGCTTGTTGTACATCGCAAGGGTATTTAGATCTGCAAATATGCATATTCAGATTAAGCCCTTAAAGATTTAGAATGGGATTACCTCACTCAAACTCAGCTTTTCAAAACTTCCACATGTAGCAGGATTGTCTATACTTTCTCCTAAGTAATACAGACAGGCATCTTTGGATGATGCCCTGCTAATCCCATCCTATTATAAGTCCTTAAAATGATTGAAATCAATTTCCTCCTGAAGATATTTCTGTTTATTGACAAGAGAGGGAGACTTTAAGTAATAGTATAATAACGGCAAGCTACACGTTACATTCAGTAAGCAAACTGGGTCCCTGCCCATCTCTGTCCACTCCACACAAGTATTTATGTCCATGTAAAACACCAGAGATCCACAGAAAAGAACAGCTCTGAGCCAAACATGACAGTTCAGTGGGTAAAGAAAGGTATTTCTAACTCTTCTGCAGAGATACTACAGCTCAAATAATAAATATAATGCCAATTCAGACACAGAGGCAGAGAGAGGGAGTAGCATCACTTTAAGACAGACTCACAATCCATTTGAACTAATTTATTTGTTAGGATTTCTCTTTTTAGTTGGCTAAAATGAAATTAAATTCACATTAATGAGTATATAATGCATAATATATATAAAATATAAAT